>MOOZ01000160.1:390489-401205 GCA_002930495.1 Cecropterus lyciades
TAAATAGAGAAACAAGAATATAATTTCAACTAACAAATACCTCAATAATATTTTTTATAAAATTTTAATAGCAAAGGAGCATTCGCCCCACCTAATGATAACTGGCCATTGCCACGCAATGAACCCCTTCTATCCTAAGTCATTTATGGATATGTTGTCACTTATGAGGACTAAGAATGAATGATAATAAATTGTAAAAACGTACCTCGTATTTTGATCTCTCGAATGCGAAGGTGAGGGCAGCTCAACTATGACGTCAGTGGGTAAGACGCCTGGAAAGTCAGCCATGGGTCTTAGCGGCGAAGCGACCACTTGAGAAGCCCTGCCAGGGCTGGCCAGGTCCTGGCGCGCTAGCTGCGTGATGGCCGCCAGCCCCACCGCATGCAGCGGACTGCTGTTGTTATTATTGCAATTGCGCACCGGCTCCAAGGACGGGTTTTGACCTCTGAAATTTATTTACTCTTGAGATTTTGAAGGCAGTTCTACTAAAACTACTTATATTTTGGCCCTCAAAGGTTTTTTGTTTAAATTCAAGTGGCAAACAAGCATGCATTTGATTTGAATTTTTGAAATTTGAATTTTAATCTCTAAACATTGTCATATATTAATGGGGGTTGTATCTGAATCCAATTACAACGTTACTAATCCTAAAAATAACTTGGCAACTACACCCTTTCACTAAAATGGAAGAACGCTAATATACAATACATTACGCTATAATAGGTGTGGCGGTTATTCCTTGTTCCGATCTCCGCTAGAAACATACTCGTTCTACCACCTTATAATAATAATATAATCCTTCATGGTTCCATACGAGTGCAAATGCTGCTATATTTAATTCTGCGTTATAACTAAGCGCTGCTATTTTGGTTTAAAGGGTTGGAAAGAAGGCAATTAGACGAAGCGTTTTAAGTTAGTCCTCAATGTGGAGTTAATAAAGTGTCCATGCATGCTTCTTTGTCACTTTCATATAATAAAATTCACTTTAATAACAGTATAGCGGTGTTGTGTTATCTCTTACCTTAATTCAAGTTTCAATTCCTTTCGTTCCGTTTTCGGCGGATTACTCTTAATTAGATTCTTATCATCGAGCAGCCTTTGGATTTCTCTCTCGAAAGGTGGGACGCAAGCGACGTCGGAGGGACTCCTTTTAGTGAACACTTCCCTCGAATCGTGGTTCAGGTGTTTCAAGTTAGTAGGACGACTACTTGAACTTGAAAATGAATTTGTCCGTTGTGTCAGGCGCGGGACATCTTTCTTATCAGTCTGACTGCTACCGTCACGTTTAGCGGACGCTTGGAGCATGTTTATTATACTCCTCTGCAATTTCTCCTCCTCTTTGTGAAAATTGATGCTGCCGTCGAGAAGTTTGTCGTCGAGGGAGGGTTTTTTCATAATCTTATGTTTCGCGTATAGATCGTTTATGATACTAGGTGTGGGTTTAGCGCCTCTGATCAGTGGGTAATCGTACCCTGAGTTGGGGTCTCTTGGAGGGCGGGTGGGGGGAGGCCAGGCTGCCCGCGGGGGAGAGGGGCTTGCGTCCGTCGTACGGGAGTAGCTCTCGTCAGACGAACTTAGACTAGGAGATCTAGTCAGAGAGCTTAGTTCATCCGCGGAGGAATGCACGCGGGGACTCCTTGCCAGCGGCAGGCTTTCACTCGACCGTGGCCTCGGTAACCTAGTTGGAGGTCTCCGCTTGTGCACGGCGGGAGGACGCGGCTCCTGAGGCCGAGGCCACGGAGGTACTAAGGCACGAGGAGGAGGCCACCTCGGGTTAGCCGATATTCCATGTGGCGGAGGAGGTGGCGGTGTTTCTTCAGGTTCCTTATTCCGTCGCCCCTTGCTACCCTTGTGGTTGTTCCCATTCTGACCGTTAGGCAACAAGGGTTCATTTTCACCAGCGACCGATGTTTCTCTTAAAGGTGGTAATCTCGATGGTTGTGCAGCCGCTCTTCTAGCGGAATTTTGTAACATAGCCAGAGGAGTTGCAACGCCACCGTACGCCGTCGGAGGATTTTGAGGGGGACCATTCGATGAAGAATTTTGCCCGTTGACATTCGCCGGTGCTCTGTCCGTTAGAAAGTAAGTCGTCATCTCGCCTTTCCCCTTAACTTTAACTTTTCCTCTACACACAAATTGATAAGGCATATCTTTCAGCACCTGGTACACTTCTTCGGTGACCTGCGTGTGGTTCGGAAGTCCAGTGGAGTCCATACGAGAGGCTACGTTTACCGTGTTGCCCCAAATATCATATTGAGGTTTCCTGGCTCCGATTACTCCAGCAACGACCGGACCGACATTAATACCTAATGACAAATGTGTGTATTTTATTTATTTCATTTATTAGGGATGCAGTAGGTAGTTAGAAACTACAGTGGTAATGGAAGTGACGTTACGTCATCTATACTAAAATTATATTAAAGTAAAATTTGCTAATTTGTCTTTCTCATTGTTGTCCTTACCATCGCAACTATTATCAGATCTAAATAAACGAATCACCACTATTTACACTAAAGAAAAGGTTTATCGTGGTAACAGAATCTGCAAAATAAGGCGACAATATACTGCTAAACGATAGAGTTTCGTGGAAATAAGGATAAGAGATATACTAATACTTTCTTCAGAAAAAGTTGTAGAGATATGTATATTAAATGGTATATTGAAAAATCGTTAAGTCGTAAATCGTTAAGTGTTTAACTATTCATCTCATAAAAATAAATATGTCTTTACCTAATATAGTAATTTTTAATTGATGCCAAGACACAAAATTCCACCCAAGCAAAGCTGCGGGCACAGCTAATTATGATTAAAAATATAGTACGTGTCACAAACGTAGCTACATCAATTACTGCTTTATAGCAAGATCGTCTGATAGTGCTGATGTGATGTGATTGAAAAGTTACACATACTGTATCGTATTGTAAATGAATCCCTAGATAAACTACAATTATAATAAAATGAATGAATGAATGAATGGACGAATTGAATCACTTACCAACTCGCAACATAAAGTTGTTGTAGGAGTTATCATTAATATCCTTTAATTTATCCCTCATCGCAAAAACAAACTCCACTAGAGTCGCCATAAGTTTACGGGTGCTTGGGTCATCCGACATCTTCTTGTCTGGTATCAAACCTACAGCTGCCATATACGTGGATCCTACTGTTTTGATTTTATCTATAGCGCCGAAGCGATCTTCGCCGAGTAACTGAAATAAAGAATATGGTCAATTGATCTTACACGATGAGGTAAATATTCATCAAAGGAAACGTTTATAAATCAAATTCCTGTCTATTGTATTCCTATCACCACTTTACAAAACACTTGCCAAAATATAATTTTATTTTTAGAAATCCATAAAAAAAAACATGTAATTTGTAGTTGTATTGTATCTTTACAATTACATGTAACGGAAAAATGTAACGATCATCCATAAGGACTTATTTGACTGATGTTTTAACAGTAAATGTATCAACCATTTTTGTTTGTAAATGTTTGTAATGTTTACAAAGATTGATAAATAAATTATCATATTTTAATTAATATTGTAAACCAAAATCTTAAGATTATTTTTATTCACCTATCGCTCTTTCTCTATATAACGTATGAGAAGCATGTACAGAAACTACTATCTACTTATTTATTCATTACACTATTCATCAAACTAAGTAACAAAAAAAATATAATCACCTCGTCAAAATCAGCGATGATCTCGTTGAGGAGCCGTAGACATTCCATGCCCTGGTTATTCCCGTCCAGCTCCATATAGAACTCGTGGTAGTTGGTGATGGAGGCGAACACCACGCCCACGCGGTGGTACGACTGGTGGTACAGATCCTGCCAACCGCGCTTCTTGAGTCAGCGAGCGAACAGTGCGAGCGAAAGCCATGCAAGTCCGGCCAATGAAAAGTGCAGCTTAATGACATGGTTATAGAGCGTGGCGTGTGTGCTTAATATACTAAACTTGTAGAATTGTTTAAAATCAGGAGTAGAATTTGGAAATTATAAGAAAATTGTTAAAAGTAGGAAAGAATTTGAAACATGTAACATAAGGTAATCGTTGAAACTAGGCGTCACATAATTACAACTATTTCGTATCTTGATTATTATTTGCATTTAAAACAATGTAATGTCAAATTTAAACTTTGATAGAGTAAGAAAAATATATCATTTAATATTATTACATTGGTATTGATGATATTTGCTCGATAATGTTCACTTCAATCGCTTCACCTAAAATTTGTGCATTGCGGAAGCGGCGAATGAGAGTGAATCTTTGGCGTGATCGTACTGAACGTGATCGAATGAACAAGTGAACGAGTGATTAGTAATGAACGAACGAAAGTGCGGAATGAGTCAGTGCAGTGACTCATGCACGTGAGCACACAAAGCTAAGGCACAGTTCGTAAGCACTTATTTTAAGCAATAAGAAATTATTTTGCGATAGCCAATGCGTTGATGTTGTAAGAACCTTATTGTTTAGAATATTACCATGTTGGTTCTGAACTGATTGTCCAAGAAGTGTGTGGCCACGTGAGCGGGGAGTAAGTTGAACAAGATTCTCCGATTGGAAGCCTGAAACACAAAGAAATACAAAAATATATCGAATGTATGTTCAATAAAATTGGATAAATCTATGCCATGTAGAATTATAGATCTGTATGGAAATTTTAAACCATATCTTTCAGTGTTTCAATAAATAATATTAACGTTATTTTTTAATAACAGTACCTAACGATAAGGCAGACGGACTACCTGATGAAAAGTAGTCACCGTCGCACATGGACACTTTCCACTAATTACTTGAAGTGAGTGATGTGGTCCCCTACATATTTTTTTAACGCACTAAACCACCTCGGGACTCCAGGATCGTTAGCGGAATGCAGCCGGAGTCCTCTGAACGCGTTGCCCCATCGGGCTCCACCTAGTTGCTGGACTGGCTGGACTCACCACACCGTTTGGTCTTTACTACCGAATGCGACCACATATACCACCGTCCTTCGGGTCGATTGGCTGAGCGGTTCGAACTCTCACTCTCACCGCCCGCCCTCGAAGTCCTCTTTTAATCGCATTACAGGGAACTACGGGAAACAGGAAACCCCCTTTTAGTCGCATAATAGGGAACTACGGGGAACCGGAAGCCCCCTTTTAGTCGCGGAGACTACAGACCTACTGAGTCCCGTACCCACCTGCAGCGCGTCCATGTCCCGTTTCTCGTCGCGCGCCTGCGCCTGCCAAAGGAAGTCGAGGCGCGCCGTCCACTCGGTCTGGCGCGCGTGCAGCAGCACGCCCAGCGCCAGCGCCAGCGCCCACGCCGCCGCCACGTACGCGGAACCCACCGTCGCGCCGCTGCACACACATACGTACTCATGTTTTTATATCATGTTGAAGTGGCAAACGAGCGTGCAGTCCACCTGATTGAAAGTGGACACTGCCGCCCATGAATGTCTGTATGCTACTTCATATTAAAAAGGGATTCTATCTTAAGTGGATCACAGATGAGTGATCCACGTGTCATTCGTATAAAAATGAGCCGGCAACCACACCACGGCAACGCAAGAAATGCTTCACGCTAGAAATAGGTCGAACTACACTGGTTCTGCCACCTGGATATCATATATTAACATACAACTTGATTGAATTACTCTTATTGAACACCCCCATTTACGCTCACGATTCAATCAACTTAACTAACATACTCTCAAGTACACGTCGAGTTGGGTCTGACTAAATATGTGACCTCTATAACACCATATTGTCAGGGCATACCGCCTGATAGAACTATTTAACTGCTGCGGAAAAATTTCGCCGTCCTTTTTAATTGCCCTTACTACACCTTATATAGATTAAATGACTTCTTTTTATAAACAAAATTAAATTACTTTTTTCCTTTGGCTCTGCCCGCTTGTGTCATTAACCACAACAAGAATAGTATGTATGTACATAGAATAGTATATGTTACTCCAAGCCATAAAATATCATTGTGCCAAATTTAATCTAAATCCAATCCACATCTAAAGCCACAATAATAATAGTAAGATCCACTCACCCAGTCATCATATCATAGCAGTCGAATAAATCCCTATGGTACAGCAATATGACCGCTACGTATCCAGCCGTCATCACAGCCAACAGAATCCCCTTCACCAATATCGGAAGCCTCAGAAACACTGCTACGGCCAACATGCTTAAACAGCATCCTAATGTAATGTATAGTGGGACGGGACACGCGCGATGGTCGTTGCTACTCCAGAGAGCAGCCGCCACGTCGCCTGTTTGAGATCTTATCTGATCCATTGTGGTCACATTCTCCGTTAGATTACGACATATGTTCATCTCCTGGCATGTTACCTGAAACAAGAGTGTGCGAAGTGTAAATCAGCGATAATCACTAAATAGCTTAACAATTTAGCTCAGATTTGATTACTTCTAAATCCAGTTACAAAAACATTATAAAAAATATAAAAATTAACCTGTAATGTAATTCATTCACACACATTCATATCGCTCATTCTTTTTATTTGTAAATCAAAAAAAGGAAAAAAAAAATTGATAAAAAATATAATTTATAAAGCAGTCAATACACAATAATATTATTCCATTATGTTAAAGTACTTACAACATTAACTTGTCCCACAGCGTATCCCAGCACGATAGTGAAAGTCGTTATAGCATTCCTGAGGGCAAAAGGTCTGGACACATCGCACGGGATGAGCCGGAGCCTGGCAGCAAGGGTCAAGGCAAGGACTGCAGCAGACCAGGCAAAGGCTGTCACGAACAGGAGTAGTAGGATAGTAGTGCGGGGAAGGATTGCAGCTTGGAGCGTCCCCGCCGCGACCAGAGCCCCCAAAGCAGCGCTCAGCGATCCTGCCCAACCACCGTCCGTTGAGGCGCGGTACTGTGGAATATAATTGAGGGTTTTTTAGAAGATTGAAGAATCAAACGAGCATGCTATCCATCTGACAGTAAGTGATTACTGTCGCCCAAGAAAATCTGTAAACAAATACATATACAAAGAAAGAGGTTCTATCTAAAGCCAATCACAGGTGGCGCTACTACTCCTAATGACTTAGTTGGTCACCTCATATGTAACTGAATAATATTCATTTGCACGAAAAAAAGAAATGCTGTGAAATTCTTGAATGTTAAATCTCAATGATACATTTTGTCTTTAGATACTAAATTATTTGGACTCGCCTATGTACCACATTGTGCCTTAGTATAATATGTATGATGGTCTTGAATCTATGATAATGTTTTCAAATAAATTGTAATTTTAATTTCTAACAATAACATTCATTTCAGTCGTTCATATTAACTTCCTTCATTCAGAAAAGTCGTAGAACTTACCTGAGCTTCCTTCTCAGCGTCCTTAAAGCAAAGCGTGAGCAGGTGCACGTGTGTGGCCTTCTCGCGGTGCACGGAGCGCGCGTCGATGGCCTGCGCGAGGTACTTGTTCACGCGGTTCGTAGGCTGGTGGTACACAGACGAGTGACGCTTTTTCAGCGGCCGCTTGAACTTTTCCGTCACTTTATTCTGTGGACACATTGCAAACGTTCAACGCGACCGACTTTATTTGTATCACTTTATATCAAACTTACATAAGTATAGAGGTGGGCAGTTGGAAAACATCAAATTATGTCGTCGGGTCGGTTTAAGGGCGTTAAGGCCTTCGGGGTACACGGAGGGTCCACCATGCTGACACCATGCTCCATCCAATGTTCGAACTGACCTTAGAAATAAAAGTTCCGGACTCCAAAGCAGCATCACATCATTAGAAATGCAATTAAATTAAACAAAATATAATGAACTGAACACATTAAATCAATATTTCAAAATAACGAAGGAAATTAAGTATTTTTTAAGCCTAATAATAGTGAATTTAAATTCTCAACATAATTATTACAAGAATATCTGACTTCATTTGAACAACAGTAAATCTTATGTTTGATCATTTCTCGACTCTATAACTTATCTGTTAACTTACGTAAATTTAACCTATGAAAATAAAACTATAAAAATATCACTAAAATAAGCACAAACCAAGAAATAACCAAGCATAAAGGAAAACGGGTGTTCATGATAACTCCATGCGTGTTAGTAGGGTGGGAGCCATGCCATGCTGTGCACGTGACTAGAGAGGGTAGCGAGTGAAACACAGTTCAGTGCATTCGACTTTATTTTTCAACAACATCTTAATAAAAATATCTTTCAGGTTTTACATTATTTCATAATTCCAAGAGAAACGGAGAGTGAATTTCGTGTGTGCAAGTTACCAGTCGTTCACGATCCGTTAAGGCTACGTGCGAACGTATTCGCGAGTAGGTGTGGTCCACGGACGTAAACATCGAACATCGAGAACCTATGTGGGGTTTGACTGTCACCCGGTGTGTAGTGGTAAACGATAACACATGAACAACATTTTTGTCTGCGCTTACTGTTTCATCGGGTATTTGTTGTGGAACTAATGTCCAAGGGCGGATAATCTGAAAAACAACGAGCAGACGTCTCACGTTAGTTGCTGTTTAGAGTGGCCTTCCACGCATTGGTTGGAGAACAACATCGATGCAAGCGTTCCAGGGTTCACATAACAACAGTGACGGAACAAGTTTCTAAATAAAATCTCGAAGTCACCGAACTCGTAAGCGGCAATGGGTGAAAGCCTGTACAGCAACTAGTGTAGTGTAGTATTTAAGACGTCGAAGTAGTGCTCTAGGTGGAAAGGAACACTTAGGCTCATGTGCAACATAAACGGAAATCTATGGACTGTATAGTGTAGGGCCGTAAAATGTACAGATAGACTAACATCGAAAATGATTTATGCGTACCAATCTGGATATTCCCCACGTTAACCTAGTGCATGACAAGGCATCAGGGCAAACCTTAATTTAGAAGAAGCAGCACAGATTAAGTATCAAAATCACCACTCAAAACCAATCTAACTACTAGATATAAGCGAGGTTATCGTCGGCCGCGCATTGCAGTATGGAACGCATTGGTTTTACAATATAACAATGCGTTTCATGTACAAATTTCGAAGCGAAAATCAAAAACCGCAAGGGATATAGCAATGTGGATGCCTGTTTTATTTGCTGGGTTTAACTGATCGTTGATTTTGTTGTGTTGGCTTGAACATAGACACATTATGTATTGTACTGGACATTGTTCCGTTGCAGAGTAATGTGTGTATGTTCCATGCAGTGTAGCGTCAAACTTATTTAGCTGTGCTTATGTCAAATCTCACTCATTCATTAAATTCATAAAACTCAAATTTAATGCACGTTCAAGCAAATTGCGAGAGAATTGTGTAATTAAATTGACTTACGTTTTTTTTTTACCAAAATTATAATTTTAACATGTTTCTCATACATTCAGTTTTATTGTGTGTGAAATATTGCATCTTATAAGAAAATTATAGTCTAGTGATTTATTGAAACAGCTATTTCTAGTTTTGAAACAAATGTCTGTTAATCATATATCATGTATCTACTTCTGCTCGTATAATGTAAAACAATGTTTCAATGGAAATTACATTTATATATTTGTGCACAGTGCTACACGTGTTCACGCCTAAAATACACACACTAAGTAATAATTCATTTTACGTAAAACAATATTTCGACACAAACGTGGCTTTTCAACGGACTATTTTATTTACACGTGTTGTTTTACTAAGTAACATTTTTTTAAACATATTAATTGCTTCGGCATGAAATATAGGAGTATATAACATTTTTCTATCTACGCAAAAGAAATAAAAGATTCCTCAACTGTTTCACTAAACAACGTATGTGAGGCTAATGTAGATGTCGCATTTGCTCAAACGTGCAGCTCAAACACAGGTAAACGTTCGTAAGTGTCTATTCATAGGTACAACCACATCACAACGGACTGCGTGGGCAGACGCAATCTTTTTAATAACCATAGTTTTATTTTCTTACTGCTACATAAATCAAGTATGGATGATACTGCCTACAACGCAACTACAAGTGATACCGCGCGAAAGACGCTCACTTTATCACAAACATATCGCGCATCCTTGGTGCAGTAAAGTCACAATAGCCAAAATTGTCAGAAATACCAACATAAGTCGTTTATTGTTTCATCAATCACAATAAACTTTTTACATAAAAGTGTACGTAAAAGAACAACTAATACAATATTATTGTGATATTGTAATATCGAAAGAAAAATTCTTCGAAAAAGGACTTAATAGTCGGTTCCCGTAAAATTACATGATCTGATTCGACTTTGTTGTATCGAGGAAGCGATATCTTCGTAGCTCCGTTATGGTATAAGGTACATAGCTTTTCAAACATAACCACAGATAGCCGACATATTGACGCTTCCGTGTGTTGTGGTTGTCGTATATCAACAGACACTAAAGGTAGTGATGTGTCCGCTCGAGTTAACTCGAGTTGGACTTAAGCTCGTGTTAAATAGTGTTGAATTCTCTCTAACTCGAATTTGAATACCCGCGCCATAGCAATATTTTAATATTGTTACGTCATCAAACTGGTAAAAACAAATCATTCACTCAGTCTCATCCAGTTAACTCGAGTTACGGGAATCACAACTCGAGCTAACTCGAATTCTTTCCGAGTGGACACATCGCTAACAAAGGCGAGATCCGTGGGCGTGACCGTTGCGTGTGTGCGCAGTGCGTGGTGCTGCATGACCGCGTCGAAGGTGTGTTGGTGCGGGGCGGCGGGGGG
>MOOZ01000160.1:406376-417536 GCA_002930495.1 Cecropterus lyciades
AATAACAAACAAAACCTGGCGGTGAAAATGGCCATTTCAATACAAGTGTTATAAAGTAAAACGATAATGCGATGATTACATATATTCAAATGTCTGATACACACTAAAATTTGTGGAGCAAGACTTGTTTTTGTGCTAAGTATTTATATTTACTAAAATAGTACAGTAATCTTTTTGTACCGAACATTCCTACAAGGAAAGCCGATTACGAGAACGTTGTCACGGAATCCTATTAAGAACTAAATCAGAAAACGTGGACAAGTAATAAAAAGATCTTTCGGCTTCGCTCATAAAACGAACAGGCAAGAAGCCAATGACTAACGGAATGTGTTAGTTGAGATAAAACTGTATACAAGAAGGCCGTGAGATCCAAAGGGATGCTAAGAAAGTCCTTATAGCACAGCACATAGTGAATGTATTAATGTGGAAAATAATAGTAGTAAAATATATTTTGGAAAAAATTCCTTGAGAAAGAGACTGATAGTTCTTTTAATATAAAATAATGACAACAATTAATGATTATACAAAGAAACAAAAACGGGAATTAATATATTTTATTTTAATATCTTTATTGGTAGGATAAACAAGTGTTTATAGTAATAAATAAAAGAAAAACGCTTGTGTCTAGTGATTCACTGCGAAGCGAGAACACACATAAATCGGTAGTGAACTTTAAATTTAGTATTTCCATTAGATACCGAGAATGTGGCAAGGTAAAAGCATTTAAAAGTGCGAACACAAAATATATCAAAGAAACGGTAAGAAAAATAAGCCGTGATAAACATACGTCTACTATATTTATTTAAGGCGTAAATCACAGCGTTCCGACGATTCACAGCTATTGAGTTGATAAAACAACCAGAAGATTAATGGGTATCGCAACTTGGCATCAGCAAAGCATTCTCAATCGAAATGCAAAATTGAAACGTTGTAAAAATTGTTTGGTTCAAACGCGTCAAATAGAAACATGTCATGAAGATACTTACACCGAATTTATAGCACGTATGTATAGTAATTTATAATTGTATATATAATATTAAGATTCGTTTATAAATATAGACAAGCAAATTAGTTAAAAATACGGTTTTAAACAATACCTAGCCAATGAAACAAAAAAATAGCTCGTGCTGCAACTAAATCAGATTTACTTCATGTTAATTAAATTAATTTGCATTTAATTAAATACATTCTCACTAACGAACCGAATGGAGCTGCGGAGAGCACACGTAAATTAATATATACTCGTAGGTAGTTGAGAAGAACCATAATTCATTCTGAACAACAGAAGGCGCAACTGGAGCGTGGATTCTAAACCAGTGCAGTGATTTATAAACAGTAGTAACTGGAAGAATACGGTTCAAATTTTATTATTGCGTAACCATGTTGTTCGCATCCAGATTATCAAAGAAGAACGCTCAGCTAGACTTATTTACAATATGCAAGTAACCAATGAGCATTCGACGACTCGCGTGGCAGAGCGGTTCCCATGCCGACTGCGTCTGACATGCAGTGGGTTCCGAGTTCGATCCCGGTCAGAGAATCATTTTAATGATGAGTTTAGATTCATAGAAAATTACCTACAGATAACTGGCAACTGCCGCCCATAGACCTTTATAACCAACCCCTTGATAGGTCTTCAATCCAAAACATAACGGGCTAACAGCGCTTAACACTGAAGTTATAAAATAGAAATAGGCCTAGAATGTTGCCTAGCGGAGGTTCTTACGGCTTAAGGTAAGTATCATGAAACATAACATCCATCACGAGTATGTGTATGTGAAGGTCCTACGCCTTACAGAAATAATTCATACAATAGAATATCGTTAACTCGAACTTTACCGCAAACATTTTGTAATGTAGGTCGAAAAATTAAATTAGAACTTACACCGACTCTATCGACCGATCGATCTATATACCGAGTCTATCAGCAGGAACCCAATAAAAAATAAAACAAAATCCAGCAGGAAAATAGTGAAAGCTTGAAAAAGATAAGCATAAGGAACTATGCACAAATGATGACATATGGACAGACGCCATTACGGTGAGAGTAATCCATTTGCATGTCGCGCTCACGTAACATTTGCAAGGTTTAAGTACATGGGTTTGTACTTTACCGAGTGCGCTCCCTATTTATTCTTCCCCTTTCATATTAAGGAGCAAAGCAGACGTCTACCTGATCGTAAATGATCTGTCGCTCACTGACTAACCCTAAATTAGGCGGAGAGCTTATTCGTCGGTCATCAATATTTTGCTACACCAAAAAGTAAGATTTTATCTTTCAAAATACCTATAACAAGAATGCAATCAGAAATAGATGTAGCAGGGATCCCATTAAAGAAAAACTATAGATTTATAGATCTAGATCTCCATAGCTTTATAGATACCATAGATTTATACATATAGATCTAAATATCTATGTGGGTCAACTTCGAAGGCACAGCCGCTACACCTGTTTTTGTCATTTCAACAAGCGGTTTTCAACAGCAGTTTTGCGCTGCTGTATTCTGATCTGAAGGGTGTTGTAAGCAAGATATACTTACCTAAGGCTTTTCAACTAAAACCTCAAGGGTTGCAACGTATTTGTCGTTGACCTCAGTTCTCACTTCTTATATGGGGTTAATTACAGATGTCCATGGGCGGCAATTGCCATTTACCATCAGATGAACTGCATGATCCACGGCTTTATACATATTATAAAAAAACATAATAATAAAACAAATAAAAAAATCGCAGTCTAAGAAAAAAGTAAGCTACAGAAAAATGGGTAAGTTCTAATCTCTTCAACAAGAAACAACTTATACGGATAACTTAACAAATTGTAACACGTGTACACCTATGTTCTTATTAGATTGATATCGTGACTACAATGAATGGCGCTATTGTGAAATAAACGAAAATTAACGACATTACTACAATCGTTCACTAATCCAATCATGTTGATTAATGGCACGATTTTTTCCTCTACCATTACTTACATTTCTATTTCATTTTATTTTCGAGAGAAAAATATCTAGAAAGAAGAAATAGACCCATCAATTTCTTCTCGGGAAAATTACGTGTTAAAACAATTCGTTAAATTATAAATGCTTGTAGGACTATTCAATATTCATTTCCCCTCTGTTACAAAATCACACGATATAATATTTGAGGCAAATAATTGATTTAAACAATAAAAAAACTTGTATATTTAATTTTTAAAAGCGTTCCACAAATTTGTGACCTAGGCAAATATAGCACTAACTCGAACCAAGCCTAATGCTGCATTGTTCTCGAAATCAACATTGATGTGATTTACATAACAATAAACAGATTCGGTACACTACAGAGCAACTACAATACAGGAAATCATGCTCGCAAGCTGTCGTCCGCAAACTGTGACCGCAACATAAGACATACATATGTCTAGATGTATAACATACGAGTAAATTGCAAAGCACAAAAATACAATTTACTTAGATTAATATCGAAAATATTTCTGCAAGATCGTGAAATGAGTAAAATTCGACTTGGTCGGTACTATCGCCACACTTTTTCCTAGCGTGAGACAGTTCTTGCGTTTCGGTAGAAGGGTGTGGTTGCCGGAATCTAAGGAAGTTACCACAGAAATACATAAAAATAAGTAACTAACCATTTAGTAGATTCTTTCATAAACGAGACAATATTATTTACAGAAATGGGGACTTGCTAGTCCCAATATCTGACATTATTGTCATATTATTGACAATAAGAGCGAGGGGAGGCAGTATCTTGCGTGATCCAATACGATTTCGTGCCTTGTTATTATTAACGGCTTCGTAGGCATTATCAACATTGTGAGCGGAATTTACTTCGCAAATGTCTACAAATTGGACGGGTTTGTGGGAAATTTTACAGGTTAAATAAACGCTCCTGTCTACTTAATTCGGATATGAAATGAGATTCAATAGAATTTCCTTATTAATTATACAAGCACCAAAGTAAAATGCAATACTAATTCTGTATATCATAATTCTTAAGTAGACGACGACGAAATCAAACGTAATATTAAGGCAAAACACCATGTTACCCGTTATCGAGTAAGTGGATAATCAGTTTACGTACGTTGCATCCTCTCGACTCTCTAGAGAAAACGTTTATCTAATGTCATTAACGTTGAATATCGGTCCAATTCCGGTGGGAAAGGCCCAGTATAAAAGACCCAGCAGAACGTTGCAAGGCTGACCCGTTAACCGAGTTTGCTTGCATATTCATACCAACATTATTTTTACCACGGGAATTGATTAAAATACATACACATTTAAAAATTTTTATTTGTGTTAATCGTAGTAAATGTGAATTGCCGGCCATGAATATTAGGTACCAATTGACATTTAATTACCCAAAATAGAATAAAAATATTACACGGCACTCATGCCTTAAAAAATTAGTCATGTATGTGACTTACCAGTTTCTAGTATAGACGAGAACATAGAGGGAGAAACTGCGTTGGAGAAATAGCTTAAAGTTAATAATAGGCGAACAAATACTTATAGAACTATGGACAGTATAGAAATAACACCAAAGAAATCCCAATATTATTGTCCAAATCTTTGTGGTTTGCCAATGAGACGTTACACAGACTGTTACACTGTATTCTTTATTGTTCACAGGTAGATCAAGCGGGAGTATGAAAATTTTGCTTCTATTACTATATATCCCATGATATGTAAACTGCAAACGAAATTACATGGATTTGTAGTGAAATATGAATCGTAGTATGTATAAAATATAGGTGGTATGACGCTTTAATCGATCCCATGCCATCAACACAAGGGGTGATATGTGTAAAGGCTAATAAAATTATTACGTGAAAATGTATTGTGATTATCTATACTAATATTATAAAGCTGAAGAGTTTGTTTGTTTGAACGCGCTAATCTCAGGAACTACTGGTCCGATTTGATAAATTCTTTCGGTGATAGATAGCCTATTTATCGAGGAAGGCTATAGGCTATATATCATCACGCTAAAACCAGCAGGAGCGGAGCACCAATGAAGAATGTTCCAAAATCGGGTTTTTTTTTTCTAATGAGATATAAAATTTCGGTAAATGTTTGTCACGTTACATTTCTTTTAAACGCGTGTGAAACCGCGAGCTCAGCTAGTCATTAAATAAAGTCAATTAATTAAGTATCCAACTACCCACAGAAGTTTGTTTTTCATAGTGTTTGTATGAATTACAAAGTTGTGTTATTCGGTATTTGAAAAGTGCTATATTTCAAAAACTGTCAACCGCTCAAACCAATTTTTTTTAGTTTCAGTTCCATGTATGAGGAGCCCCCTTATTTTTTTTTATTTTTGTACATAATTCGGAAAGCGGTTTACAGAATACACTTACCTACCAAATTTCAACTGTGTAGTCTTAATAGTTTCCGAATAAAGTGGCTGTGACATACGGACGGACGGACAGACAGACATGACGAATCTATAAGGGTACCGGTTTTTGCCATTTGTCACAGAACCCTAAAAAGTAAGAACACAATGTTCAAACATAACAAACTTTCGCACAGTCAGATTAATATTACAAGTACAATACATGCCCAGACAACGTAGGTCGTCGAAAGCGAAGTCAACTTGTACGTCTAATTGTGGTGTACTAATACGTCAGTTAGTTCGAGATATACCTACGTTAACTGTCCCAGTTGTGAAACTTCATTAATACGACTTTAAGCAAACAAGCTTCACGTGTAACCAAGTATTCCTTTAGGAACCGTTTCACTTAGGTACAAATGAAGTTTAAATTCTAGTTTGGTTTGTTGTTCATTCGCATCCAACGTATGTTTATTATTTATAATGTTAATTATATGCTGACTACTTATTTTGTACCAATTCTATAAAGGATTTTTACAATTTTGTACACCCATTAATTTATCATCACACTAAAATCATCAATATATATTATACATCAATATTATTCGCCCAATCGTATCTTTTAAAGTAAATTTCAATGGATTGAGATGATAACGCATTAGAAATAATGGATTACTTGCTTTCCTAATAAAGTTTGAAAACGCATTGAAAATAATATTGAAAATATAGAGTAGGAAAAAATAAATCAACTTTAAGTGCATGATAATAAAATAATTCAGACTAAATTACTACATAACAATATATACCAGTTCAATTATAATACTCCAGATAATCTCTATTTTAGTTACAGAAGGCGAAAATCTGCATATGAAACAATGGGCTGCCAATTATAATTTTAATGATAATAATTCAATTAGGTACACGATTTGGCTTCGAGTGACTTACATACATCATAATATATTTGTGTAACGAACACTGTATTCGCACGTGTAATATTAAATGATCATTCTTTCACTTACAGATGGATAAGTGAACCGAGGGGTGGTTTTCGATACTTTACACACGTCACTGTCGACTAACAACCCTTAAACGGGAATCAGGTCGCCGGTCACGAAGCGCACTTCGATTATGATATCGCTAGCGATAGCACCACACCGAGCATTTGAATATACAAAAAAAAAAGATTTTTAACGGAATACGTTGTGATCTTTCTACATATTCATATACTCATAGGTGCCGACAAAATTGTCAAAAAATGTAATGTATTTAATATTAAGTGTATTTTTGATTATTTGGGATGCTGTAGTCAAAAAACGTCACAAATACAAATGAAACACCTTTTGAACAGAAGAGCTATATTCACCCTTTAATGAAAATCCGCTTTTTATAATACAATATTTTTAACGTTTTAAGATGTATTTAATTTGATAATTAGATACATCTTAAAACGTTTTATAAAGGCATTTTATTGATAATTCATTTTAATTGGAAATCATGGCAATACGAAGTGGCCAACGATAGTAAGTAAATTAGTAAAATCAACAATATTAATAATTTAGACTCATTTAGAGGGACCACTCATAATATTGCAACCTTGGATTAAGTAGCCATTCTTTAGTTTCTCATTGTTTAGCAGAGGAAGTGACGGTGGATCGATTACGTTATTCGATCGCTAACACCGTTGCTCCCCACTCCGATCGTATACTCAGGCTATCCCTATTAAGGGAAAGGACAATTTATTGCTTGTAATTACGTTGCAGCTTAAGGCAAAGAATGGGAGGAAGTTGAGAAGCGTTATATCAAGTGTATAATGATCAATGTTGTTTTTACGAAGTTTGAGATCTTGTTACAGCGCAGGGGGTATTCTAAATGGAGTGTACATAATAAATGGATCACCCTTTTCATCATTAACCCCGCAGGACATGGGTCCCCAAACAGTATGAGATAGGATTAGAGTATAATCCACCACCATACTTCGCTATGGTAAATAAGTAAATTAAAAATTGTTGACGTCATTATTGAAAACCTTGTGTGGATTTGTCACGTTTTACATTGCAACTTTGAAGTCATAACCATGTGTCTTCCGAATCTCTGCCCTCTATTGTGGAAGTTCAAACCAGTAGGCTATTCTAAACACATCTAGATCATATAGAGCTAAATAATAACTACACAGTAATACCTATATATACCTACAACTAGTATCTATATCCCCGAGGCGCTAGCTAGTGATACGTGACACATGTCACTATCGGCGGCTAACAACCCTTGAACACGAAACCGCCGGGTCGCTGGTCACGAAGGCCCTGTTAGAGCCCTCCACCGCACAATCGCGATAGCTCAGATAACATCCTGTTTGAGTCACACTAAGGTGCGCTTGTTACCGGACCCTTTTAGTGTTGCCGGTGTCATTTATGTTAATTATGATATGACAAATAAGCTGTTATTGCTTTTTAAAGGTATTAGAGAAATGTTAACAAGATTATCATGAATTAAAGCCTCCGTCAAAAAGGATAGGGATCAATTTCACACTCAGCTATATTTTAGTAAACATCATCTTAATATATATAAATTACGTGTCACGTTGTTTGTCCGGGGTAAACTGTGGAACTACTGAACCGATTTCAATCAAATTCGCACACCCTGTGCAGTTTGATCCAACATGAAAGACAGGATAGTTTATATCTGTACAAATTATATATCACGTTGTTTGTCCACTATGAACTCCTAAACTACTGAACCGATTTCAATAAAATTTGCACACCGTGTGCAGTTTGATCCAACTTTAAGGATAGGGTAGCTTATCTTAATATATATAAAATACGTGTCACGTTGTTTGTCCGCGATGGGCTCTTAAACTGCTGAAACGATTTGAATCAAATTTGCACAGCGTGTGCAGTTTGATACAACTTAAAAGATAGGATAGTTTATATCTTACATAAATTACGTGTCACGTTGTTTGTCCGCGATGAGTTCTTAAACTTTTTAGTATAGAAATGTTAACGCAACCATGTCGTAATCTGTTGGGTGGTATTTCTGTTAGATACATTTAGGGTTCCGTATCCAAAGGGTAAAAACGATGATGTATTTCAATTGCCACTATAACAACATATACTAAAAGCAGAATAAAATAAATATTTAAGAGTGCTCCAATACAACAAATGTGATTTTTTTGGTGTATTTTATAGATAATGATACGGAACAAGAGGAGGCATTGATTCTAATAGAGTGTTTTCCTGTAGATATATTATATGTTGGTTTATCTCTGGTTGGATATGCAGAAAAACAATACATTTTTCTGGCAGATAATAACACTTCATCAAGTATTCTATACAAATCATAATCATTTTAATTTTCACTTGACGAGTAACAAACGAAGGTAGTTACACTATACATGTTTCATGAAATTGGCATGCAAATACATACATATGTACATACATACATACATACGCGGTAAAAACATAACCCTCCTTTTGGCATTTGGGTAATAAACCCTTACATTTAGTACTGAGAACCACACTAAAATTTTTTTTAATGCCCAACGAAGTGGGCACGGGTCTGCTAGTTCCTCTGTATGGACTTAAGTTCTATTGTAAGATCGTATACAATTCCCTATAAGTATGATGAACGTTCACGATAGATATCGTTTACTTTGCTTTCCAATTATTGTTCCAAAACGTATAATGGTTTATTACTATTTTTTTTTTATAAAAAGGCGTCACATTAGAATACACGTTAACGTCAATGATTCAATTAACACATGAAATAGTAGAAACTGTAATTCCTCCCAAAACATAATTCAGGCTACTACGGCTAAACACTTTTCTCCAGTAGACAGTAAACTATTACGACGTGAATTATGTATTAATTCATCTTGACAAAGTTGGCATATAAAAGCTATAAATCGCATGGAAAATATGAGCGCTCGTGAATAACTGACAAGTGGGGGCGCGGGATTGACATCGATAAATATACAGCGGTAATCGCCTTGCCTTCAAAGCAAACTACAATGCCCGTAGCTTGTAGATCCGATTAGATTGTTAAGATTTCAACAAGTTGACTTCAATTCTACTAGGAAATATCGTGAAATACTGATAAGCTTCAGTGCTTCTAGACAAAATGTATATATTCCATTTAACGGTATAGTCCGTATGTTTACTTTGTGAGTTCGTAGCTACCTTACAAAAGAGTGAGTAGTGCCCGACCAAACGAAATCTAACATAGTTCATCTAAAGAACATTGGATTGGTGGACGGCCGACCTTCTTAGACCAATGAAAATAACTCCGAAATACGAAAAAGATCAAGGGATTTTAACAAACATAAACACGTGGCGACTTCCTGTAATAGATCACAAGATGACACAACTATATTCTGAATCAAGCTATTGAAGTTTTCTAAAAGTTCTATCTAAACTATCAAAACGATCCATGCATGATCACCCAGCTTGACGGGAGATCTCCCTTTACCAAAAGCGTTAGCTTGAAAGCGTTTGCCAATTGGCTTAACCCCTGGGGCTCATTTCAATTTATTTTGTATAAAATATTATTTTACCCTATTTCAGACGTTCTATTACTGTCATCATAATAATAATATTTTATGCAATCAAGCAGCGACCGTGTACGCTAAGAAAATAAGAAGTAGGTAATATATTTTTGTAAATCTGAAACCATATAAACTTTCAAGTATTTTAATTATTGAATAACGTCGAATGAAAAATCTTTTTTGAAGAGCACCTCTTTAATCTGAATTGATTGATGGCTCTTTAAACTTTTTATATCAGCCCAAGTTTTTTCATTGGCGTAGTTCTAAATATTTTATATGTCAACGAGCTCTATTTCCAAACTCCGAAGAGACAGAATTTTATTATATATCTACGGTCGATTCTAATTCAATAAAATAGGTTAAGTAAGCATTGTAGCCGAAATCCCTCTTAAATATTTCATCATACCTGAATAACCTAATATATGGGCGTAGTTTCTAATATATTATATGTCAATGACGTTTATTTCCAGTATCTGAATAGAAGAGATAATAAAAATATGTACAGACGATTCAAATACAATATGTCCAGAATCGCTCTTAAATATTCTTTTCAACGTCATATCGGAATATTAGGTACTCTCCTTAATATTATTATTGCTACTCGTGAATAAGGTTTTAGGCTTAGGAATCACGACGGTAAATCTTAAAAACATGGTTCACGTATTTTTCCTTCACCGTTAAATAAGTAAAAATCAATAATTAAAAGAGTCATAAATTCGAAGAGTTTGGGAGGCCCAAAATCCCTTTGTACAGGTAGCCGATTTTTGTACTACTGAAATTCATCATATTTTCATATAAATAAACAGATATATGCTTATTCTTTATGTACGTGTATGTTTATTGCGTAGACAGACCAAACACTTTTTGTTTATACTAAAAATATATCAGCCTTTTACCAGCCGGTTCAACCTTACAGAAATTCTATGCTCTCACGGAACAAAATAAATAGTTGTGTCATAATTTTAGAACAGTATAAATATAAATATGTTCAATAAAATAAACTCTTTACGTATATCATAACTCGTTAATATTTTCTTTATTTACTCAGAAACAAGTCTATCTTGTACAATACACAGGGGTAACGTAAAAAAAAGGTTTTTTTTTTTTATAGTAGGGAAGTAGCAAACGAGCATGCAGCCCACCTGATGGTAAGTGGCTACTGCCGCCCATGGACATCTGTATTTAACCGTAGGTAAGATCAAAGTCTCACCTAAGGTTAGCCACAGATGCGTTGCCACTCCTGAGGACTAAGATGGAATGCCTCGGAAAAGTATGTCTCCCTTACCACACCC
>MOOZ01000160.1:424092-440556 GCA_002930495.1 Cecropterus lyciades
GTGACCGTTCCGCCACGCGGGTCGTCAAACAATTCTGTTTATTATACCTGTTTCATTTTTGATAGTAGAGGACTGCCGACTAAACCATGACACTATTTTTTATTTCACTATAGATATAAAAATGTACCAACTACAAAATTAGAACGATATAAGAACTCATTTTAGGAAAAAAAAACTGATTATCATAAACTCCAACTAGATGTAAACTGCAATAAATCTTGCAATAAATGTTATCTTATTATAGAGGTGTGTTGGTGAAGGTAAACTGAAGGCACGCCTCAGGTTATGAAGACATTCTGGTCTTGCGGCGTGCGGCTGCGGTTTTGCCAAGAGTGTTGATTGCCTACCGCAATACTGTAACGCTCTCGCTTTTATATCACACTCATCAGTTTAAACACCTGTTTTTTAACTATTTGGATTAATGTAATCTTTACTCTATGACTAAACATAAGAGTAGACTAGAAAGCCAAAATAATCAGAGAAAATTGTATTTATGAAATCATTGTAAGTTAATTATATTATTATTATAAGGTTAATCTGTCTTTGTACACAGATACAATACAATACACATTTAACTTATAATACCCATTTCTTTCGTCTGGGATATCAAATATAAGTAGTGTGTCAATCTCAACATTGCCTACAAAATGTAGGTATAGTATTTCTCAACTGGGAATTAGCAAAAAAGTGTTTTTATTAACCTTTACACCTACTGAAATATAGAGCCAGAATAATGTAACACTGCAAAAAATGGTACAGAATAAAATTGCTACATTTACGCTACATTCAGTTCACGTTTATCATTTTCAAGCAAACTGCAACATATTGCGACTTCTGTAATTACAGTGAATGTGGAGTAGACAGCGGATAACGAGCCGCGGGCGGGTACGTGACGGGAGCGGAACGAGACAAAGCTCGTACCCGGAATTTTATTCCCTTCCTGATCGGTCCCCGTTCCGGCGCACCCGTTGGAAACAATCCTGCACGTTGCAAATACAGTGCTTTTGTTGTACATTCTCATTATTTCAACATACCTCTTTATATTTTAAAAATATGCAGAGGCTTATTGCGTATAATATGCCAAGTGCGCGAATATTTATTCAATCACACGACAAGCTACAATCATTATTGCTACAATATATATATGTCAAACTTATTAAGTGTGATACAAAAGAAAATAGAACTATTAAAATTATTCGCTGCAGCGAACTTTCGCAGGCTTTTTATGTTGAAAATTGTCAAAACAAGAATAAATGATCCATTTAAATTATCTGAAATGATTAAATGTATCAATTTTATTTTATTCCAAAGAATAAAAAAACTTAAATTCGGATGTTTAATCTATCAAAAGAAGAATAAATGAATCATTAAAATTATCGATGTATCGAACTAATTCTATTATATTTTGTTGTAGTATACTTTCGCACGAATTCTTGTGTTGAAATATATCAAAACAAGAATGACTCATTTAAATTATATATGTAGTGAAGATACTCGTACGTGTTTAATAAAAACGCACGGCCTATAAAAACTGCCTGTCACTTCCAGCTAATTCCGCGACTAGGCCGGGCCACTTTCATTAAATTCCTATTTTTCGTTTACACTCAGTTCAGTGCCAAGTCTGCGCAAAAAATAAATAGAAAACGAACAATTGATGGACTTCGGGACTTTTCTTATTACCAACGAGCAAAGGTGGGCGATTAATAAAATTTCAGTTAATAAGTGAAAAATAAAGTTAAAAGCATATAACTGTCCTACTAAGAGATTGAAAATAAATCACTTATAGTTTCTGACTTCCTACTAAATAAATCCAAATATTAGTGAAAATAAAAGCGTCAACGACAATCAGCGACAAAATCCAAAACGACACGTTTTTGATGTGAAACTGAACATTCTTTTCAAAATTCATAGATTTTAGAAGGTAAATCAAAATGAAATGGTAACGACTACGATTTACTGTATTGTATAAACTAAAGATAATATTTTTCATTATGCTATATATTAAGTTCCTGCCGCAACTTTGTCTTTTATGCAAATTACTTGCACGAACACGATGTTTCATATCTGACAGGCGTCCCGTGACGGCAATTTTTTTTTCATTTCATTTTTGCACCGCTTTCGATTTTTTTGCACTTCCTTACGGTTTATAACTGCTGACTGGCAGAAAACTCTATCTAGCTTTAAGTCTTATTTTAAATGCAATAACTGTGGATACGCCACGTCCCATACCAATATCTCATGGCCTTTATCACTCAAATACAGAAAGTATATTTATCTTACCGTATCATACCATATTTGCCCTTTATACCCGAATTACGCCAAGACAAGTACATTCGCTCAACTCTCGTTATACGTCGGTAGAATTATTTACGGCACACTACAGAATCCACTTAAATTTCTTCGCAGAAAAATTACGGGTAGAATTTATTAACCCAGTAATGCATATTGTATAAGCCAATTTTTCAACCAACCTTCTAAAATATGAATTGTAAATTCTTCGGATAATATCAATCTTTTGTAAGTCACAAGTTTTTCAACGAGGTTTAGTATACTGAATAATTAATGGACAAAAATTGTATAAATTAATACGTGTAGAACTTTATTTTTAATAAATACTAAAATGTATGCACACAAACTTAGCAAATTGAATTATTTAGTAAATGGATTTAGTTTCTAGTTAGTAAGTTCATATTAGCTATTTAGAATTTTCTCGTTAAGTGCCCTAAAATAAGGGATTGTAACTCTAAATAGAGCTTACAGTTTACTAAACAATTGAAATAAATATTTGAATACTTTATATTTGTCGGAACATGAAAGGCGGCCGAAGCCGTAGGGCCGAGGGGCCGGACATCAGAAGTGATAACTAAGAGAATATCTTATTGTGTCGGAGCATGAGGCCGAAGCCGGAAGGGCAGAAGGCCGGACATCAGAAGATTCAGAAGTGATAACTAAGGGGATATCTTATTAATTCAGAAATTATAGCAATAACAGCTAAATGATAATAGTGTGGGCTAGGACGACCTGTTGAAACAGACAGAGGTCCGAGCACCGAGATGCATCCAAATCAAATGCGTAATGAACGTTTTATTTTTTTGGCAATTGTGTGGCAATTGCTGTTGGTCCTATTGGCTTTTACAGCTTCATCGGGGTTAGTTATGGCGAGCCTAATACTCAACCCGGGACAAGAAGACTGGGCTGGAAGGGGAGGATGGTTTTGGTCCCCGTTTGCCGGGTTCCTTGGCCTTCCTCCTTCGCTAGAGGGAGGGACGGCTGCGGACCCAACTATTGCGGGCAATAGCTGAGGGAGGGACGGTTGCGGACCCAGCTATTGCGGGCCCGGTTCCTGCCCAAGGGCAGGGCTGCCAAGGGCAGGACTCCCGAGTCCCGAGTTTAAATAGGGGTTACAGCTGACCCAAGGGCATCCCATGTGAGGTACGGACCTCGGTTTAGGTCAGTTACGCTGATGTGGGGCACTGGTGATGCACGACCGATCACGCGGGGATACCTTGTGTCTCCGCAGGCGTGGACGGTGTGTGAATCTGTTGTTATTGAGTGTGTATGGGGGGGGGAAAGGGAGTTCCCCTTGCCATAGGGCGATATGTGTCGTGATCCTATCATCAGGGTAGTCTAGGACATGTCTGGGGCGTCTATGTAGAGCCGGTGCATCCTTGTCAGGGAACTAGCTGGCGGCTGCATTGACAACAAGCTGGTTGGGATGGTCTACATTTTTATCAATGTAGCTTTTAGGAAGCAGCCTTCATGTATTCACCCTCTTTTACACACCTTTCTTTTCTTTCTTTTCTTTTATAGGAATAGCAGGTAGGTGGTGTGATCATTAGATATCGTCCGATGCACGGATACTTGTGACGTCACCTGTTTTAAATGGTTAGACAGTTGTTGCCGACATAATTATTCATATTTGAAATAGGTATATAAAAACGCCGCTCTACTTATTCATGAAAAATAAAATAAGATTCATAGAATAAACTGGTTTTATATATTTTTTTAAGTAAATTTTTAAATTATTAATACGAAGTATTTTATAACGAACGTTGAAAACTCACTTATCCGGAATTCCTCGTCATCTTAATTTAAACTAAAAAAAAACTCTTAACACTTAATACGAGTGCTTATGCGACTCCGAATCGTTACAAAACTTCTTAAGAATTCTCGTTCAGTAGGTAAGTGGTCACACCTACGCTCTTCGTATTAAACAAACAACGCCAGGCCACCCACGAGGGTACTTATGACCACAACAAAGAACTGTTCAGGTTCCTTTAATGAGCTAGTGTTGGTACTAGGCACCGCAGATAAGCCCTATCGCAAGATACGTAAGTACATTTACATGCATGAGCGCACACGGTGGTTACACTGGCAGAACATGTAAACAGAGTATACAAGAATAAATATTGAAGTTTGTAGGTGTGGAAATAATGTTTATTTAATGTGAAATCTATGCATAACGTTTATTTACATATGTATACATACATACATATAATATAATAACCCTAACGTAGACAATGACTCTATTACAAACTAGAATCTTGAAACAAAAATTATTTCCTAATCTGGGACAAATTTTCACATATAAAAACTTAACATCTAAGTTCTCCTCCTCTCTTATACGTCATCAACAAGCTTGAGATATATACTTTTCAATAACTACATGTATTCTCTTTAAGTATATACTCGTATACCTTTTTCCCACCAACCCTCCGGTTAAAGCCACTTCTCGTTTCAGTATCTCGATTCGCTAACTAAGAACAGTTAAAAGTAGCTGTGGAACAACAAAAGAATTAATACACGCTCATAAGATTGCCTCGAACAAACCAACAAACGCTCCTTCATAATAATAGCGGCGATAACAAGGTAACACAATAGAGCTGCTGTGGGGTGCACCTTATGGATGATAACTGGAGCGGAACAGGGGTTGTGAGTACCGCACGCCCAGCTAACGCCTCGTATCTCAGTATCTTGGTATCTTATGAATAATTTTCTGTAGTAAAAAGATATGGTGAACAAAATAAAGTGGCACTTTAACCATCTCGTATGTAGCCTAAACAGGACGAGTATAGATAGCAATCATTTGTACTGCCGTAAAATACATCGCAAAAAACTAGCGACTTCATGTACTAAATGTAATTGTGGTACATAGACAGACAAATCTATTGGATACTAAATAAAGAGCCTGCTTCAAAGAAGCTTTTTGATGTTATTGTGATAAAATTTATGTCGATTTATTTTAAATATAACAGAAAAAATTGGATACCGTATATCTTTTTGCCTTAGAAGATAATGTTTAACGTATTTCAAAACTTTTAACTTTTGAGGACTTACTTGGAATTGACTTATACCTGTCTCCCCCTTTCAATACCTTTCAAACAAGAACTCAGCGACGCTGAACACAACCTTTTAAACAAAAATGAAGTACCAAACTAACACTCTGGTCACTGCTGCGTATGTAATGAACCCCAGATAACATTACTTACCTGAAGTAAAACACAGAAACGTTGCTACGCCTGAGGAGTTGGAACGTCTCGGATAAATATGTCTCCCCAACCACACCCTTCAAATCATAACACAACAGCGCTTAACACTGCGTTATTAGACGGCAATAGGCGTGACTTGTGTGACGTATAGTGCTTTCGAAGTTATGCTACTTTGAGTTCCAACACGTTCAGAATGCTATTCAAACGGAGAAATAGGATTCCCTTGAGCCGAACCGCGATAAATTTTATCCCATATAAGCCTACCCATTTAAATAAGATTAAACATTGTTACAAATAACACAATGCATATTGAAACCAGGAATTCCTATACCTTTATCCAGGCCCACATAATGAAACGTAAACTATGACTCAATTTATATTCAACAGTTACGCGGAAACAATTTACGCTGTCTCAACATACTATATTTACGGTCCGCAGAGAATATCATAATTATGTCAGATCAAACGAGTTCTTTTAAAACATGGATTGCTGGATTTCAAGATTTATTTGCGTCTATAATGAGCTATGGCAGATTATATTAATAAAAACATTTATGTTTATTAATATAATGTTGTATAGCGGTTGCGGTAACTGGTAATCACACCACAATGACCGCTACACTAATTACTGGAGTACTAAAAATATGAACAACAAACAAAAAAAATATCTTTATAATTGATTCTTTGAATAATGCGAACGTTACTGATGTGTAAACATATTGGAAGAAAATTAAGGGTTATGAGCTTTTGTAAGTTTTTTGGGATATCCATGATATAAAAAAAAAAAAAAAAACAAAAAAAAATGTTACTTATTATTATCTCTAAGCCTATAAGTGGTGATCCCTTAATATTCACTTTTTAACTTTTCGAGTTTTAATACACAAAGTTAGTAGTTAAGTGCCAATTCTGGCTTAATCACCGATAACAACGCAAATACTTTCGTTGTAAGCTTCGATCAAATATGTACATATTTGATCGCAGGTTGTATAGCTCTACTAACGCTCAAATTAAAAGGCATGAAACACGTTATAAAAATATTTGACAGAATCAACAAAAAAATTAATGTCCGTGGATTTCGTTAAGCAAACATTTTGTATCTTTTATCAACATTGCTTGTATGATTGCGCAGGTAGTGTATTATATCAATATTATCCAATATCTATCTCAATCAAATATCTATTTTCAAAACCTTTATTTTGTTGCTGAAAGAGTTCTGACTTCTTACACATAGATTTATCGGCAGTGTCGGACCCTCGGTCAATCAATATCAATAACCCGATTGACAGGGGATTACTTTAATCTACACAAATAATTTATTGATCAGATACTTTGTGTGGGTAGGAAAACAATTCAGCAATCTATCCATATTAAGCAATCTTGTCAGATCTTGGGAAACTTTTTATTATGATTTTCAAGATATTACTGTCCCAGCGTCGTGAGCAGCTTTCCCAACATCTAGGGCTCAATAAAGCATCCACGACGCAGCTGTAATGCAGAATGATTGAGCATAGCTAAAAGCTAGCAAGTTCGACTGGCAATGGGCTGATCATATCTGTCGAATAACCTAAATCTTTGAAGTACAAGACTCTTAGGGTAGGGACTAAGTTTATGCAAACATAGTGAGGGACGCCCTCTTCAATGTGGTTTTACAATACACGTTGGAAATAGCTGGATATGGAGACAAAGTTAGTTCTTAGGGACGCACCTCGGGAGAGGCTTATGAAGTTATTTGGACTAAAGAGACGAGAAAGGTACAAGAGCGTCGCCAACCAGTGACAATTGTTTTCACGTAACCGACAAGGTCTCCGACAAGAACTTCCAACTGTGTCTTATAATAACAACCGTTGAGCACAACAGATATAATCCTGCGCCGTTGATCAATAGAAGCATTAGAAAACATTTCTACATGATAAAATAACCAAACTTTAACATGAATTTATAGTATAATTTAAATAAAGTCGGTCTGTAAAATAAACTTAAAATAAGCCGTAAATCCGCCAACATAACATTTAAATTAATAATGTATCCAACTACGCCAGTAGAGCAACCTCCAAAACTTTCCGCGTTACGTATAATTAATATCTTAATGAAATGCTCAAATTAAATGAAACGACAAAACTTTCCCGATAAGTGTTAATTTCGAAAAGATAGATAAATTTGTGGTAACATGTCGGCATAACGAGCTACAAGAAACTTTGACGGTAAACGTGATAAATAAACATGTTACGTTGTTCTTCCTCTGTATCAAAATTAAATTACTCCGCGATTTCGTATGTTAATGGTGATATTTGTATCTGATTACTGGTTTCCGAAGATATCTACACTAATGAAAATCATTATTTAATAATAGGTGTTCTTTGCCAAGAAGATACTTATGTGCTTAATATAAAAAAAGATTGAAGAAAAAAAATATGCTCCTTTCGTAATTAAAAAACTTTTATATTATTCGTTGGTTATGAGCCCAACTGATGATGAATTATGTTATCACATATAGGAAAAAATATTAATGCTATTTGTGTTTCACTAAGAAATTAATAGTAAGCTAGAAATAGATTAAATGAGCTAAAAATCTATGACCATCTCGTAATTTGAAAACATATCAAAACTTTCTTAAAGCCTTTAGCATAATGAACTTCGGGAAAATAATAGTCTAATTATTACTAATTATTTTACCGACTTCTCTTTTTTTACACTACCAATTGAGAAGATCCGACAAGAAAGTCAGCGGGTTTGTCTTTTGTCTTTGTAATGTAGGCATGGGTAACATGTAAACAGGGATTATATTAAAAATCAATCAAAGATGCGTTGCGTCTCCCGAGGAAAACTTAAAAATCAATCAAAGATGCGTTGCGTCTCCCGAGGAAAACACAGCAACCACACCCTTTCACAAAACGCAAGGAATGCACGCCTGCAATAGATGTGATGATGGTACCTCCTGGTTCTACCACCTGGCAATACTACAACAAGGCAACAGTCAACAGCCAAGTTACTTTGCTACCTTAGCACCTGAAATATGGTCACTTACGCGATCGCGTCGATCATGTCGAGCCCCATTTCGACGGTGCAGCGCGCGTGGTCGGAGCGGGGCTCGGGCAGCCCGGACACGCAGTAGTAGCAGTCGCCCAGGATCTTGATGCGGAGACAGTGATTGTCCTGGGACAATAATAAACTTTACCAATACTTGAACGAGCTATGTGGAACTGGTCGTTAATGACAACACTTTTTTTCTCTTATGTCGTAGAAGGCAACTAGTAAATTAAATCCGGGAGATTGATAGTAGCATCTTGCTGCCAAGTTAAGAATCTACTGCAGTTAATACCCATTTAAACACAGTCTATAGAAAATTCCTTGCTAACTTCTGGAAGTAGCCTGTGTCTAGCTTATTTATAAATTTATGGACATGTGGATGGATAGAGATCGTGTCCCATTTGGATTTGTAGACAGATACCTATTTATTAACTAAGTTACAACCTAATTTTAGGTAAACTGCGTGACAGTTTCCTACTTTGATCGCATATTTTACCTAAGAAAGGAGAACACGCTTAAATATATCTAGTTGGTTTGTTGAAAGAAATATATAGTTTTTCCCAAATAAATAGCTGACACAGGAGACTTTGCACAAGAACAGATAAAAAACAGCTAAAGGACATATGAAAGACAGAACGAAAATGTTTATTGTACCAAATTGGACTAGAAAAGTTTACTACTTGCTACACTTAGGCAAATAAACCGTGTAATAGACAACTGACGTAATTACAAGCTGCGTTACATATAAACGTATATAGCGACTTAGAACGTAGTCATAATTAATCCTAGAATCTTACCCGAGGGCCGAGAAACATTCGGTCCAAAGGTCATTTCAAAACGTTCCAGTTTCAGCTAATTTGGCTACAACTTACAGCGGAATTTCACTACGACTTACAGCGGAATGTCGTCACAACTTACAGCGAAATTTCGACATATACTTACATTTGTTTTTAACGCTTAACACTAACGCTTGCGCCATGCTAAAGTTTCGTGGTCCTAAATTTTATGGTAAATGTTCCACCAATCCTTAAGTAAGATGGCTATAGAAACCTTGTAATAATAGAATGTTACACACAAAGTACTTGAGAACTTCAAACTTGTTTTTATCCCAGATCATGCAAAATAAAATATTTTATTTCCTCATAACGTACAATTAACCTAAATAAAGTACAATACTTTATAATAGAGTACGAGTGACAATCCTATGCATGTTCGACCGACGCTTCGCGCGTAAGTACGTAAGCACCACCTACCCCTCGTCTGTTTTACTTTACATACTTATTTAGGAAAATAACTTACGTTCGCCAGCTGGTCGAATCGGCCAAACAATTCATTGAGGAGTCGCACCAACTCCTGCGCACTGCACTGCGATGCGAGCACCGTGAAGCCCACAATGTCAGCGAATAGTATACTGCAACAATAACAACAAAAATAATAATTATTACACTTATTTAAAGTAAAAGCAATTAAATACCATGAGGCGTTTTCTCGTGCCTGCCAAATATAAAGAAGAGTACTTAAAGGTGAGAAAAGTCTACAAATCTGTACTTCGCCAGAGTTACGGACTATGGCCCAATTCCTTTTGATTCTGATAGGAGGAGAGCTCAATGTTCAACAGTGAGACTTTAATGGGTTGACAATCAATATAGTCTAAGATCTGTGCTTTTCATTGTTACAGCTGCATAGAAACATTTCTCTTTCTTCGCTATATACGGCCTACTTCTCGTACAACGTATGGCCGAAATGACTCGTGTTTGTAAAATTGACTGTCAAAACAACAGACAGTATATCAAAATCACGTTAGTTCATTATCTTTGGTAGTTTACGCGGCGTTCGCGTGGAAAGCTCCCAGTTGGCGAGATTTTTTGCGATCTCTTCAACATTTATCGCCGTATTTCTGCTAATTTACATAAAAAAAGTAATAAATTATACCTAAACCTTCCTCAGTAATAATTCTTTCTATTGTTGAAAACCATATAAAAATCCGTTTGGTAGTTTTCGAGTTTATCGCTTTCAGAAAGACGCGGCCGAGGACTTCTTTTTATAATATTTATAGATAGATAAGATACAATTCTGTTAACAGAAGTATAAAGGATAGGAAATAAGTAAATAGGTATAGGTATCCTTTTCTTTATAAAACCTTCAAACGTCGATGTCAAGATTATATACATAATTTATCTTTTGTTTACATAAACATTTCATAGACATTTCACAAATTTTCGTCAAACATTTTCGGTTAGCAAAAATAAATTTCACACAATGTTAATTATCGGTTTCTAATCGCGGCAGTGTCAGCTTGTCATCCTAGTCGTTTGTATGACGTACAAACTAATGGGCGGTGCGTGCTTAGTGACACAGAAAATTAACCCTACCAACGGGGAATACAAATTATGTCCCATCGAGCGATAAAGGCTGATGAAATTTATAAATATGTGTAACGTGCAAAATGGTATACAGTATGAAGGTACTGTTAAAGATCTTTCGAAACGAATTCAGTTCTTCGTAATGATCTGCGCGAATCCGTGAGCTTAATGTCTAAGACAAAGCTCTTCAATGCTAGACATTGATTTCATTGACTATGGGTCGAATACCTTCAGTAAGTAAAAAGTTTTCTTTTTACCCAACTACGCCAGAAGGAGGATAATGATTTCGAGTGTTGATCCTTTTCTTTGGCACGCGCTACAGCCCAAAAGGCTTTACGGGTTATCACATATGACATATCATTACAATCGTCTCAATTTTCAGGGGTATATAATTTTTAAATATAGCGCCTGTAAATAGAGAAAAAGGGAGGAAGGGACTATTTTTTTTATTATTTCGACAATATGGGTATTAAATAAATCTAATAAATAGAATATTTCAAAAAAACTATTTTGACGAAAATCTTCTTAAACAGTAAACTTAATGTTACTTGCCTAACGTTCCTAACATTTCAAACACAATTTTCCGTAAAAACAATAATGGTGAGACGGTAGCGACGCAATACTTTCTTTAAAAGTTAGTGTAATTTTCTTTTATACCAGACAACTTCTTCTTTTAAAAGAAAGTTCGTAGAGATGGACTGCCATTTAAACTTTGTCTTGTTATTTATTCAAAATAGTTAGAATTTTTTTAACTTCGAATGTATTTAAATTTTTATATTTCTGAAATCAGTTTCTATTATCATATTCAAGGAGTGTACGAAAAGCGTAAGGGTTAAATAAAAGTAATAAAAAAATGTAAGTGTGTAAAAGTAATAAAAATGTGAGTGTTTATAAAATATTTATCTTATTATTTTTTAAGTGTTCACGTCACACTAATATACCATTTGCAATAAGAGTGATATTGCAGTTATAGTATTTTTAAAGTTATACTTTGTTGTTTATGCTCAGAGTAACTATATGAAGCATTAATTTTCACAGTATTTCAACCAAAGGCTAAAATCCAAACTGTATTCGAAATTCGAAACTGTATTAGTGTATCGAAGTTAGCCGACATGTTTATTATTTTGACGTATTCTATCTAGGAACACTTCGGCTCTCAAAACAAATCTAATAATACAACATATAAATCGGTCTAGTGGTTTCGGATATAAATGGTATATTAAAGAACGTCTAGATATTAAAAACATCCAAAAGTTAGGCATGAAAATTCGTCCCTGCGATCGGATAATACGATTCCACGCCGACGACATACTCGTATCGACGAATAAGGCTTTAAATCTAGTTAACTTTCCGCCATATGAGTGTAAACGACATCATTCACACTATGTTTGTGCCTAGTTATTGTCAGTTTGGCACTAACAAATTGGACTGTCTGTCCCAGATATGAAAAATGAGTGTTATTTTCTAAGCATTTGTACAATAACGAAGCAGAAACACTATGTACTTACATAAATTTTCGTGTATAGGTATTTGTCATGTAGGCATTTGTCGTGTGGACTTATCATATAGGATAATTCAGGGTGATATGATGATCAGGGCCAGTCGTTTGAGATGGCCAGTCGAAAATTTTCTGGGATTTTCTAATAGATTGAGCTGTTTATCAGCAGCAAGTTATTTACGTTTGTAAGTGATCGCACGTGCTGCAGTTAATCGTACCGAAAAAAATTAAAAAAGTTAAGTAATTTAACGTTTAAATGTTACGAATACTGAAAAAATTTCAATGCCCTGTGTTTTTAACTTTGTAAATGTAAATTTTAATCGCATTCGTTTACTACTTTTTTTCTTATGAATTAATGATGTGTTGAGTTTTTAACCTCAAAATCGCCATATTTATTATAAAGCGTCGGTATTTTTGTTTATATAGTGGCCATCTTACCCTAATGGTCCCGCTGATATGGCCATATTCTTTCAGGCTTATATGGTTGTTCATAGCTGCTAGCCAATATTATTTTTCTTATCAGATGCGAAATTATCTTCGAAAAACGAATCGTGGTCATAACTATTAAAGCAAAGAAAGAAAACACAAAGAAGAAACATTAAAAACGATCGCAAGCCACGTTCACTCAGAAGCAGACTGGAATCAACTACTGAAGAAGAAGATATAATAAATCTGCATAGTGACGATACAGCTGGAGAAGATTATGAATATGATTGTATACGATGTGAAAACTACTATAAAACCGAAAAAATCGAAGATTGGATTCAATGAATTTTCTCTCCGAAATGGGTGCGTGAAAATTGTAAGCCTTTTGAAGACACTTGCGACACGTTTGTTTTCAATTTCAATAGCAAGAAAAAAGTGTGAAGACAAGTAAAATAAAATAAAAGGAAAAAACAATGGGAAAGTACGTAGAAATAATATAACTGTATGTATGTCTAGCTATGGCCATCTGAGACGGATATGTCGGATAAGATAGCAACTCGCTAAGTATCTTTTTAATGTTAATTGTTAAATTTCTAAATAATCAATAGTAACCAAAGTATGTATAGCCAAAGTTGATTAATAAAAGTTTAATTAGAAAATGTTTATCTCCCTTTATTTTTGAGAACACAATATTAATTTCGACCTACAAAAAACTAAGGTCATATCATCCTGAATTACCTTATATATTTTTTTCTTTAAGTATTTTAACTCTGTAGAACTTAGAAACTGGTCACCCGATTTCCGAAGTCCGGTATTCAAATAGAACCGTATAAAAAGTTTTACCCCGAAAATATCATACTATTAAAAAATAATAATAATAATCACGTGAAATTTCATGTACAATAATGTCAACAACAAACAAAAGTTGTTCCTGAATAATTGTTCCCGAACAAACCTTGTATTCAACACCTGCTGAACGCCCGTCGTGCGTGGTTATAGTTGGCGGACATACTAATTTTAAATAATTACGCCTACTGTTCTGATGTGTGCAGAATTACAACGTATTTCTATAACGCTCAAATTATTTATTCTAATAAAAACAACAGTACACTTAGTACGAGTTTAGTGTATTTCCCCAATACAAACCGTTACGTTTTCGTTCATACATTGCATATATGTACATACATGCGTTACATATTTAAACAAGAAAGCGTTTGAAGCCCGTGATTCCGTAACATTACTTTTTAATAGCTTTCAATATACATGCACCTTTTAGTTATATTGAAATTCTATGTAGCACTAACAATATTATACTTATCTTTAATTTATACATTTTTTCTTCATTTTGTCACTGGCTAGGGTTTCACATTAAATTGGAGACATTCTAAGAGGAGACAAGCATTTCAGCTAGATAGTAAGAGACGTCCGTTATTGTGGGGAAATATCCGGAAAATCTGAGGGGATTTCCTCTGAGGACGACGCCTTGCACTATTAATACTCTATCTCAAGCGTAACTCGGACCCTGCGGAATTCCGACAAGCTGCCACTCAAGCATATTACAGTAGGTACTGAGATTACATCTAATCTTAATTAATATTAATATTAAATAAGCGATGAGTTACACGAATATCTGGCGGTAATTTAAGATAAAAATTTGATAAAAATAAAAATAGACACGAAAACGCTAGGTACAGTAAAACTGCCTGCGTGAGAATGATGTGCCATACAATTACATTGCAAATACTTATATTATCTAATACAGAAAAGTACAACTGTTGCACTATCATAATACCATTGTTTATATTATTGCTTCAAATTATTACCTTGTTACATGTCTAGTCTTGTGTAAGTTGTATGTAATATCATCTGTAGGTGCTGCCGTAGGATTAAATCATTTCAATTATTTTATACGTGTACACTATTTCTTGTCAATCCTTTAAGGTCCTGAGCGTAGGCCTGTTGTAATGGGAGTTTTTGCCAATAGTATAATAGTCAGTAGTAGTATTGGTCAGTATAATACGTCAAAATTAGTTTTAAAAGGTAGTAGAACCAGTGTAGTTCAACCAAGGAGGTACCACCGCCACACTTATTTCTAGCGAGAAGCAAATCTTGCGTTTCGCTGGAAGGGTGTGATTGTCGGCTCACTTATACATGAGGCAACCTGCAGCCCAGCCGCCGCAGCATCTCAGCCCGCAGGAGTAGCATTGCATCTGTGATCGACTTCAGATAGAACCCCTGTTCTATAAGAAGTTGCTCACAGATGTCTATGGGCGGCAATTACCACTTACCAAATTCAATCAGATAAAAAAAAGGCACTGCGCCTACCATACTTGTGAGTAACTGCAGTTAGCGTTGATGTTACACAGGAAGACGCTGCTCTTCATCTTTTGGATTTTGATCCCATAATCACTTCCTGACTGACACCTCACTGGGAATAACTAAGTAGTGATGTAAATAAAAACGAACACCAACATATACTTGCAAGGTTATACATCTATTTCGACCGCCAACACGCACAGCCAAGCGTGATGACTACAGACAGGGAAATTTCCCTTTCTAAGGGAAGCCAGAAGTGCACTGCTAAGCGCTGCGATTTAAACGGTTGAATATTTTGTTATTTTGAAAAATAACCCTATTATTTATAAGACTGGTAGCACATAGACTAATGCTGTCATATATATATATACATACATTAAACATACATTTTCTACACTCATAGCCCGACAGTAGGATTTTCTCCTGTGTCGTGGGTGCCATGGACTCACAAAGACGAATACACAAACACCCAGACCCAGAACAGAAATCTAAACTCATCATTCCGATGGCTGTCTGGCCGGGGTTCGAACCCGGGACCCACTGCGTACCTGACCGGTATGGTGACCGCTCCGCCGCGCGGGTCGTCAAATTACAGTACGGATAGTTCCTGGTCAATTTGAATAAGTAAATCTTGTCAGTACGTGCGAAAACTTTATTTGTATGTGAATCCATACCACAGGTCTCATTATTAAACTTATTATATTTATTTTTCATTGAAATATTGATGACATAATATTTCAATTAAAAGAGTCTATTAGTTAGCTTCACCGTCAAAGGCTCAAAGCTATTAATGACGTGATAATTAATTCCTAACACATATTAATTGTAAAATCGATGGTGCGTGCGTATCGATATCCGCGGACCACCAATGAAAGGAGCTAAAATTCATTGGTAGGGATATATCCCGTAATATAGTTTTAAAATCTACAATCTATTCTCAAGCATTAATATGAAAAAGAATCACAAGTTAAAAAGGAAAAAAAGCAAAGAACCGGCCGAAATAACTCGGATTAATAAGAACCCTTTAGCAATGAGTATTTCGTATTTCGCGTATTATCGAACAAAATACGCTTGAACACGCGAACTAACGATAAACTAACTTAGTCATACGGGAAAGTAACGACAATATTTACGATATTTGTCATACATATAAAACGTTATCTAAAACGAAATTAACACATATTTACTTACAATCCTTTTATAATTATTAATTTTTTACATTGTTATGTTTACTGGAACCAGTAAGTAGGGAAAAAAATGCCTTAGCCTGTCAAGAAAGCAGTATACAGCTATTCCGCTATAAAAAATTGTACAAAATTTATATGGGATTAAGGTATTTCATGTG
>MOOZ01000160.1:446343-465563 GCA_002930495.1 Cecropterus lyciades
TTATAAATAAATAAATAAAGTCAGCATAATTTGTCATTCAGATAGTCATTAACATTATAGTAACACTTTTTTATCAACATTTCATTTAATTTATTGATTGCAGAATTACTGATTTAAGATTATTAAGGGAAATGTAAACCTTGGTATAGCATTCGATTATAGAAGCACTATAGCCCTTCGATCACAGAAGCGTTGTCACTTGCCTCATTAAGACTAAGATAGTCGTCTCATATGAAAGTCCCCGACCAGCACACCATTCCATCGAAACGCAAAAATTGTTTCACGATACATATGGGTATGGCGATGGTATATCCCGGTTAAATCATACTTGTTATACCACCTTTCAATGCTTCCCATAACGATACACACCCACATCCATATTCATCGGATTAGTGACCCATGAAAATATTCGGTAACATACCAATCAAGAGCTACAAACAAAATGTGAGGTATTTATTCGGATTTCTACCCACATACTACCTACTACTTGCATAATGTATGCATAAGGTTATCAAGTACATAATATGAGTATTAAAACTATTTTATGTTCCTTTCTATATGTCATGGAAAAACATCGTAATAAAACTAACTTCAATTTAATATGAAAACAAGCTTTTAAATATTATAGTCGAAGGAAGGAAGGAAGAAATGCAATTTGCTTGATTCTAAGAGCAGCTACCACTTATGTTTAGAAGTTAGCTATTACGTTTTAACATAACAATTAGCAGTTTCTTGATAAAGACTAACTTCAAACGTCTCTTGTGATAAAGTAGACTAAAAAACTAAAGTCATTTTAGCCTTAAATTTTCATATCATTGCAACAAACACAACAGTTGTTAACCATCAAAAATATACAGTAGTAGCGAATGTATAGCGATTAATAGAACCCACTCACTAATCAATATATATAGTATGTAAATCTAATTATAACTTAATTGGAATTCCAGCGATAAATTAACAAAGACACGAAAACCTACAACATAATCTCATTAGTATAATTGAATTCCGATTATCTTTTGCATTACGTGATCGTCACAGAAATGAGCTCATATTTCGATATTGTAATACCGCAACAATTTATCGTATAAATACAACCTTCGGAACTTGCTCTACCGTGTACAGGTCAGCCACAAACCAAACGTTCAAATAAATCAAATTTTATAAATAAGATTTTACGCAATGCTAGTGCCCATAAGAGAATCTCTTTTTCATAAGATCCCATAAGAGAAGAAAAAGAAGTATTAGACAGGATTGACATACACATAATTTCCTAATAAAAGTTTTCTATAGACCACTTTAGTCCATTGCTAAAGAAAGGCTTTTTCAAAGCCGTGGCATTAAGCCTGATCTTCAACTCTTCTAGCGTTTCACATCCATTTCTCGTGTGGAGTGTGCACCTTACAATATATTTACATAATCACCGTCTCCAATCTGAGGATTGTGTACTGCAACGGTTATCGGTTCTAAGACATATACTTGTTGGTATATGAGCACGTAGTTCTATTTTTATTTGCACTTCTCAATTCTATCTAAGCAAAAAAAATGTAGAAAGCTTACAGTAACCTTTTGGGTATTATATTCCGTCATGTTTCTGACACCCAGTTCTCATATACACTCGTACGGAGGGATTATTGAAGGGAACATTTTATTTTAATGTCCCATAAACACAGGTTGTAAATAATAAACGCATATTTGAGGTATTTCTCGATCCGCTAATCATCAATACAGTAACGTTTATGTGACAAGTCTCTTGTGAGGAAATGTAAGCATTGACGTAATTTTAAGAACAAGCTGATGTCATTAGATGAGCAGCTAGTTTTGACTTTGCTCAAATAAGATCCTTATTCTTTTCATTACTTTGAAACGTACTTTACGACTGTACCGTTTTAAAATTCTCTCTTTGTGACTTTTCATAAAAGAAAATTGTGCACACGAAACTAGAAGCAAAATAAATTTAATATTTCTGTGAAGGTAAATCCGCTTGAATCAGTTTTGATTGACACGGAATACAGTAGTGGGAATAAAATTATAAGAATAACAGACAATATTATTCTTATGAACGAGGTTTGGTAGCGAGCCAATAGAATGACAAGCGGACGTGATCGCCCTGAGAGGACCACTGTTCTGGATTTCAACGAAATGTTTCTTTGTACACTACCTTTTATCTAGTCATTGTTAACACAAACAAGCTAATGTAGTTAATGTAATAGGAATGTTAAAATGAAGCAAAAAAATTTTTTATAAATCAAATGAAGTTGTAACCAATATATCTAACCAAGATTATTGAAATAATATTTATAACTACTTTATTATTTTATTTTAAACTAAAGAAATTATATATTATAAAACAATAAATAACTCCTTAATGATGTTAATAAACTCTTAAAGTCATACAGATATCTTTTCCAACCTTAGAGCACAGATTTTGTATTTAGAAACTGATACTTCAATTTCAATCTATACAAATAAGAAATCCATCTATACTATCCATCTATGCTATAGATGATCTACGGTAATAAAGTAAGAAACAAGTAGATGAAAACTGTAACTGAAATGTAGAGTATTACGGTTGCGTTGCCACCCATGAAATATTTATTTCAGGCCCTTCCTGATAAACATAGCGTGGACAAAAGCTAAAAATAGTAAGCTAAACTTTTTATGTCATTTTTATTACAGGAAAATATCGTGTCATCACGTAAGTTTGCTATAAATCTATGATAAATCAAAGTAGAGAGCATCCAAGGCCGAATCGGACGGTAACGTAAACTTAGACGACAAGCTCTAGCTTGCTGAAGAGATATTGCAACCATTATTTTATATTACTTTAGACATGTTTATATCTTGAAAGAAAGATGTTCGAATAGTACTTAATGCATCAATGTGGAGGAACAAAGACACAATTATAACTTTTTAAAATGTATTTTTATGAAAAAGGAAAAATACTAGACCGTTTTTGTGAATATCGGAATAAAGTCGACACAGAAATTCCTACTAATTTATATGATAAATATTGTATACTCATCATTTCACACATTTTTTAACGAACTCCTCGCCCAAAAAACTTAGATTTTTTGCTATTGAACACGTGAAATTTATGTCGAGTATATTTATGAGTACTTTGTGGCGAAATCACCGTCTCGTAAGACACCTACCCAAACGCTGATGGTCAAGAAATGTGTAACTTAGTTTTGCCGTGCACCTAAATTTAGAGCTATTTGATTTCATGTACCGTAAAACCTACTTTATGAGGGATCCGGTTATAAATCAATCTAAATAAGTCCCGGGAAATCCTGTCACGAGCTAAGCTCGACACTACTGTTTATTATGCAATTCCAAGTGTAGCCCGGTCGATTTGTGGTTTCATTAAACGTCACTTGATATCTATTACAGCTGCAATATGTAACAGTAAACAAGAAGTCATAGAGCCACAAGAATAATAATGCAGAGATAAAAGATAAGTAAAAATGATTGCTACAAGACAATATGATAATAAGACGATCTATATAAAAACAAAACATGGTATTAGGCAAAACAAAAACAAATAGACGAGCTGTAACATCGAATAACTAGTACGTAAAGCGTTAATGATTCTTTCACCTTCTCGAGCGGCCTAGGTGTCTATGTCTTCTATCACCTCCATGAAAAAGAATGAATGTTTTATAAACACAATTGTACGTACGAATACTGACCAACTCGACGTTCAGCATTGGAATAAAGCCGACCCAATTTCACGGCGACCTAACAAAGCCGCGATCTCTCTCCCAAACTTTAGATTAATTAAACCTCAACTAGATAAGTAAACAGTCATTCAAAACTACATTCTTTGTGAAAGTTTTCATAAAGGTACGGCGCCGGTACAGCTCCTCCACGTTAATAATACCTGGCAGGTTGCACGGCTAACTTTGAAAAGTATTTCATTTCACCTCGATTTATCAAGTTCCGACATTTCTTGCTTGCTTTTTTTAAATTTCATTCCGCCTACCTTAACTCGGTTTCTCGACCGCGTAACTTTTCCCATTATAATGTAAATAATATTTAAGAAGGAAGACTTAATTAACATAAACAAAAAAATATTTGGTTAAAATTATCTGCGTTAAAAAATATTTTTTAACAAAAAATAAGTAAGTCCATACTTCCATGCCACAAATAAGTGAAAAATTATTCAAATATAATTATGTTGATTTAGTTCATAGACATGTGTACATAGTGCATAGTCCCGAATTCGGCGCTCAACATACTTCGCTAGATCACGACGACGAAACTATGTTCTACTAGATTATGAGCTTTAACTAAGAAATTTAAAGATAAAGCATGTTGTTGCAATCCACGATAGCAACGTGGACTATGTTCTAGAGCTCAGACTTGAATGGGGGCCTAAAGTCCCAGCGGTGAAACATAAAAGAAATTGAAACCACCTATTCTCGGATTACAAATGTTCCTTGTAAGAGAATTAAGTATGCAGTGCAGTGTATTTTATAATTTGAATTTATTTTTGGCCGATTTCTTTATTGGAAAGAAAATGTACGTTGTATAAAAATGTTACTAATTTGTAGTGGTACACCGCGGCTTTACAGTGGCTTAAAATATCTTCATTATATTCCAGCAATTCTAAAAAAACTGCAAACGTACAATTACATTATTTAAGAATTTCATTTAACGGCTGTATTACGAATTGAGTAAATATTAGATTTACAAATATGTTGGCGAATATTTTCAGGCATTAGATGTGGTCCACGAAACAATCGACGACCCACATGGTGGAGCGGTCACCATACCGGTCTGACACGGAGTGGGTCCCAAGTTCGATCCCCGGCTAGACAGACATCTGAATGATGAATTTAGATTTCTGTTCTGGGTCTAGGTGTTTGTGTATTCGTCTTTGTGCGTCCATGGCACCCACGACACAGAAAAAAATCCTAGTGTGGGGCTATGAGTGTAGAAAGCGTTTATGTTTTAATTGTTTGTCTGCTTGAGTCATTTCATTTCCGCTAATGAAGTCGAATTAAAATTAACTTACCTAAATGACGTAACTTTCATTAAGTGAAAATATGCAATTTGATACTAGTATATTTTTGTTTAATATTAAATTAACAAACTAGTAATGCACCGAAATGTAAGTGGCCACAGCATCCCATGTACTACTGTAATCAACCCTAGATAAGATAAAAGTATTTAAGTTTTTAGATCAAAGTGTTATTAAAGATTTCTGCTCGTAACAACAGTCTAAGTAGTTAGGAGCCCATGGAGTCGAACCAGACTCCATAGGCATCATTTCCACCCGAGGCGTTTCAACTTAACTCTTAGAGGTTACAATCTAATCTATATTTAATTTAAATCCATGTATTACTACACAAGTTTTTATGATTTACAAAAGTATTCAAAAAATGTAACCTATCTTTAAATTAGGTTACATTTTATGAATGGTAGTTTAACCGCGAAGAGCAGCTGGTCGGCAATAAAACCACGTTGTGAAAACAGTAAGCTAGTTATTTTGTAAACAATACATAGATATAAAAATATTAAGAGTGGTTTATTTCACTTTGTGAATATTTTTACGAGTAGTAATGTATTTATAAATAGGCAGAATTGGAATATTTTGTTTCCATTTAACAATAAAATACACACGCTGTTATTTATATAATAACGTAAGCAGTAATTAAAAAAACGAGTGAGAGAATTACTAACCTTTCGTCATCGATTCATTCATTAATAATTCTCATGATATAATTCTACGAAGAGATAAACATTTAAATGGATACGGCTTGATATTATCACAGTAAAGCGGATATTTTTAACACATGACAGTACCAATAAATCTTAATTTGTATTCAACGTTGCAACAATAATGATTTTCATAAGGCTTTATTTAAAAGAAATGTGTTATTTAATAGATTTAATACGTAATGATCGCGCTTGTATATTGAAAATAATGCGTAAGTGGATTATTATTGAAAACGTTGTTACTTTAGGCTACAGGAATGCGTCATGAAGTACCACCTGTCTTTAGCGTAAAGCATTTCGGTGGAAGAGTGTGGTTGCCGTGACCTTTACATCAGGTGGTATTAATGCTCGTTTGCTACTTTAATAATAGGTATGAAATTATACGTGCCAAAATTGCCGTTGTTCATGAAATAAATGAAGCGTATTTGTTTTCTATATTTTTTATTTCTATTAATCAAAGTAATCACCCATACAATCAATGCATCTTTGCCAACTCATTGGTAGCTTATTGATGCCATTCTTGAAGAAATCAGCTAAACGGGAGGCAACATATTCTTCAAAGCCATTTTATACTGCCTGTCGGTTATTGAATTTTTTTCCCGCGAAGAAGTTATCCAAATTCTGGAAAAAGTAGAAGTCTGTAGGCGCATGGTTTGGTGAGTACGGCGGATGACGGAGAACTTCCAACCCCAGCTCTTGTAGCTTGGAGACCGTCTGCTGTGCAGTCAATAATCGCGCGAGTTCATATGTCATCATATCAATGGGTACCCCCATTTCTAAACCTTTCTACCTAGCCAATTTGACGCAAATGGACCAATATTGTTTTGATGCTAACGTCGAAAGCCGTTGCTAATTCAGCCGTAGATTGAGTATCATCAGCTTCCACAATCGCCTTTAATTCGTCAGTGTCGAACAAAGTTTTCGGACGACCACGGGGTTCATATTTCAGGTCAAAATTTCCAGAACGGAAGCGAGCAAACCAATAACGGGTGGTGGGTTCGTTTGTAGAATTCGCTCCGTAAACGTCGTTGATGTTACGTGCCGCTTTGTTGCCACGACGATACTTATACTGCATAATTACTCGAATTTTTAACGTATCAATGATAAGGAAAAATGTTCGAATGCGATGAAAACAAAACACTTAATATTAAACAAATGACGATTTTAGAAAAAAGAATTCCATCTTTTTAAAATAAAATTAAATTGACATTAGAATTATCAGCCAAAAAAAAATATTTTGATTTGAAATGGCCAGCACGGCAGAAATTTTTATTATATTAATCTCTATTTATGTAATATTAAAGTAGGAAAATAAGTTACATTTCCATTTGATTAAAAACCCTTATTCCGGGCCCGTCCTTAAATCCCAGGATGTGAAGATGAGATTTGATGTAAAATGAAAAAGGTAATGGGATGGAAACATCTGGATGAAATGACTAACAATTCCGTTGCTCACTTCTCACTCATCTTTGCATTATAAGTCTTTTGCAAACTTTACTCTTCGCTTAAATTTAGAATACTGTTCAACTTTACTTTTGTCCCCTGATGATAAAGAGAAAGAGCGAAAATTAGAATAATATGAAAAGAAACCTTCTGCTTCATTGCATAAGAATATTTTAAGAAATTAATTTAATTTCGAGGTATACTTCGTTCTAGGTTACTAGTGACAAGTCAATTCTTTATTTTTGCAATCACTATAATTGTTGTTAAACGCTCGTTAGCCTACCATCAGCGTTTCGAGGTCCAATACTGGACAAATTCTCGTTAGCCATTAGCATTTAATCGGACACATCTACCAGTCTTTCCAAGTCCACAATTAGAAAACCACTCCAAACAGTCACCAGTTCTGTATCCTCTACATCCAGAGGTTTCGCTCTCAGGTTATCTGTCTGAATTCACCCCAGTGACGCTAAGACCTGAGCCATTTAATACATTGTAATATCAAACGTGATCTATGAAATGTCTGGGGCATTTTAAAAGTATTTTTATTTTGAAATTATCTTACTATATTATTACCTCTAAATTGACTGCGGGATTAAAGGCATCTTGGCATTCGCTTACAATTATTGTTTTCATCCAGTGTGGGCTTTAATCTTATCCTTTCGAATCATTTATTACTAAAGACAATCTATACGCCATTATAATAAAAAATAAGTTACATAAACATTAACAAAGAAATATATGATAAATGGGACCAATAAAGTTTATAAACGCAGTGATTAATCAATTACAAATATCCAGTACGCGTATAAATGATTAATTTTATTACGTGTAAATTTATTTTTATGATCTCGTAGTATAGTTTTACTGCACAATAACACTTAAGTTAATGGAGTAAGTGAACCGATTTAAGAACTTCGCTCACAATATATTGTAAGACATATTAGACAGTTATATAATTATGTTATATTCCGTGTATTATGTTTGTACAGTTTGCAGACGTTTTATAATAAGTCAGCACAAGTGCCAATCAAAAGACAACTTTCTAATACTTCCATAACTTTATTATTTCATTTCAAAGGTAGTAGAGCCCTTTGTTCTATATCTACTCTTGATTTTACTCCGAAGGCTCCGCTGTCAAATTAAACAATGTCAAACGCTGCTATGATTTGGTTTGAGTTGTGTGAGTGATAGGGCAGATACTTCTACACGATGCACAATAACTTAGTCCTCGGGTTTAGCAACGCGTCATTGGCCGAACACAAGTAGGACTTCAATGCAGTTTTGGGATTGATTACAGTAAACCGCAGACGACACTAATCACTTGCTACCTCTTTCGATGATTTCATATGCCATTTGATAGTACAATAATCTAAGTGGATGCCACAAACAATAACAAAGATGATTGTAAGTACAACAAAACGACCGAAAACAAAGGAAATCCCTTGTAATGGTACCAGATGGTAGAACGAGTATGGTTCGATCGAGGAGGAACCACTGCCACACCCATTTCTAACATGAAGCAGTTCTTGCATTTTGGGCAAGCGTGTGGCTGCCAACTCTGTCATATGAGGCGTCTATCTTGGTCATCAGGACAAACAACGCTTCTGTGACTGACTTCAGATACAACCCTGTTCTGTGTGAAGTTACTTACCAATGTCCATGGGCGGCATTGGCGACTTACCATCAGGCAGACTCTTTACTCACTTGCTACTTCTTTCTTATAAAAAAATAGAAATAAGGACAAACTAACGCCAGTACTAAACATGCATTGTTCGAGCACTGGCCGTAATGCCATCGCGGGGTTCAGAAGCCCTACATGGCGACACATTACACTAGCGTCAAAAGTTCGGACTCCTTACTCACTTTGTCCTGTTACTACAGAAAATTGATCGTATTCTTTTATCACATTGAAGTAGTAAACGAACATGCAGTCCACCCGATGAAAAGTGGTTACTGCTGCCTATGGACATCTGTAAACAAAATTCATATAGAACAGAGGTTCTATCTGAAGTCGATGACAGATGCGTTGCTACTCCCGAGGACTGAGATGGTCGCCTCATATACCCTTCTAACGCAAGACCTGCTTCACGCTTGACACAGATGTGACGGTAGTACCTCCCCGGTCGAACTACACTGGTACTACCACCTGCAAGGTTCCTATGCCGAAATTTGATGAACATTATACCTATTTGCCCTGCATACCGTCTGTACGCGACTTTAGCACGAGTAGTAGCAGTCTGTATGCTAATGGACATCAGCCTGTTACCAACATCGAATAATGTAAAAATATTTCCAAGGATAATATATTCCATGTCTGATAGGACATTTATGTCACACCTAACACTTCAGAAAGAACCAATTAAATGCACTAAAAACCGCAAAAGTTTCAAATATTATAATATAATAATTACACGGTTAGTTTATAATCTATACGTGTAACCGCAAACATGATGTAAGCGTGCCAATGACTTGCTAGGCATGTTGATTTTATACCACAACACAGATTTATTAACGATTTCATATGCAAGATAAATGTCTCATATGTTAAAATATGTACAATTACAATGGCATACAAACATCGTGTATAATAATTATTATAAATGCAACAATGCAATGAATTAATGACATATCGCTAATCGTGTATTTCGTCAGTCATCAATTAAATCTGAAGATTTTTACCAATCTAGCGTGCGCTTCACGTTTGGGTAACAAAATTATTGAATAAGTTCACCCAGGCATTGATTAAGTAGCCTATATTGGAAACTTCATAAGCATCATACCATACTTCGGAGGGCACGTCATGCATTAAAGAATCAATACAAAATGTTATTTATAGAGCGATTAAGGTTGCTTGCTTGGTTATTAAACGTGAAAAATATACTACCTGCACTGACTGATACTGGAGTAGTATGGTAATAGTGGAACTACAGAGCACAACATTCAGGCATAATAATATAAAATACAAACCGCGTATATATAACTAAAAAAATAATTTAGATTTCTGTTATAGGTCTGGGTTTTCTGGTATTCCTCTTTGTGTGTCCATCACAATACCGGTAAAAATAATATAATAGATAATATTATTCTCTTCATCATCTTCTATCAACTTAGCAGCTAAGTAATTCACAATCGAAACTGCGAAATTTTAATTCAGAAAAGTCTATAAAAGTTGATGAGATCTCTCCGAAAAATCTACATCACTTGGAACAAATCCATTACGAACGATAAATTGCAAATCACGATCTAAACTGAAAAACGAGTCGCTACACAGGATTGCTAAAATTACTCAACCACTCCAAAGACAATTCAATTAAATTGCCGACGAAACAAATTATCTATCGTAATGTCGTAAGCATTCCTTGATAGCAACAATAATTCAAGAAACAAAAGGTCGTAAAGATATAATAAGTGCCAATTTACGGCAGCTTTTATTGAAGCCATTACGCGTAATGAGTAATCTTCTGTTCTTACTATTATGTTGATTTAGAGTTTTTACTACAAAGTCAGATTTATTACTTTTCTTAAAGTGCTTTAGAAAAAATGAGTTTTTAGTGTGCACATGTATGTATATGTCTTTGCAATTCCTTAGCCACGCTCAGTAGCCTGAACGGCTTCATCGATTTTAACATATGAAGTATCATCAGTTTTTACTTTATAAGTTACATTTTATAGGACAGGTGCCCAATGCATGAAATTAAATTGATTAAATCGAGTATGTGACGGCTGTTTTCGTTTTTTCAGTTATGCAACACGGTTTTTTATTTGTCAGGTATAACATGGTACAATCCATTTGATACTTAACGGTAACGTACTTAAAATGTTGTTTTAATTTCCCAAATAAAGAGATTATCTTTACGCCGTGTATATGACGCGTATATCATATACCTACATGTATCTATGTACCCACCAACTTGTCACTGTAAAATCCCGAACTATGGTAAAACATATGATTTACCAACTTTTATCGGTATAATTCTGATATGATCTGAGATCATCGTTAATTTAGAACTTTTACAACCATTCACTTGATAAATCTTAGTTTTACGACTATGATACGGTAAATGTCAAAAAATAGAGACGTGCTCGACAGTCTCGTACTGTTCATAAAGTATAACAGCTTTTGAGAAAAGTAATAAAAAGATAGGTTTTATTAACATTATCTCTGCACGCTTATTTATATTTTTACTACTGAATGTACATGAAATTAGACTAACCCGCTAACAGTGCCTTTAGCACAAGTATATAATGTGCCCTTATCATCAAATCATTTCAAAGTATGGCCGAAAACGATAACAAAAACAATCCCCGTTTTTGTACATTGCAATGTATGTAACCATCAACAATTATTGTTTTGAGGGAATAAGATAAACTCGTACTAAGCGTACAAATGACAGAACGTAACCAGATTACGTTAGAACATAAAAACATTTAATAAGGCCTAAACTATGTGACGCCTGGGCATCCTTTTACATTAACCAAGATAATATTGATGATAAAACTGGATTGTAACTGACCATGTAAGAATCATTCGTTAAGGATACTTAAGTTAAATATACTTCAGTCTATAAGGATACTTAAGTTATGACGAATTATCGAGAATTACATATTCCTACGAAAATTAAAATTTAAACATAATTAAAATATCCCCTGATGTTTATTAAAATATCTATGTAGGATTTTACCTAAATACAATTGATATAAACATTAAGAACTCAATAAATTATAATTTACTTCTGAATATATGAATACTCATTTGTTTCAGTCTCAAATACATTATTTATCATCCATCACTGGTAAAACGTAACGCGTACCAAGAATTTATTTAGAAAATCCTTAAAAAAATCGTATTTCTTTTAATAAATAATCGTACATTTACCAGTTTCAGTTGTCAATATGATTTACCAGTAAATCTTAGGATTTATCTAAGTTCGGGTTTTTACTGTAACGTATATATTTATGTAACCAGATTTATCACACCATACATCTCTCCACTAGCTACTTTTTATCTACAACTATCACAGAAATCCTACATCCTACAAATACAAGAGGAAGCTAAACAAAAATCTGCAGCTTTATTTATCCGCTCTGAAAATCTTAATCGTCTCAATTCTTCTTAAAGAAACCAGATGACGCAGCCATTATAGAATTCCATTGTTATACGGTTTAATTTTTTATTTTTTATTTTATAGTATGGAAGTAGCAAACGAGCATGCAGCCCACCTGATGGTAAGTGGATACTGCCGCCCATGGACAACTGCAATCAACCCTAGGTAAAATCAAAGTCTCACCTACGGTTACCCACAGGTGCCTCGAATAAGTATGTCTCCCTTACCACACCCTTCAGACCAGAACACAACAGCGCATAACACTGCTGTTATCAAGCAGAAATAGGTGTGGCGGTGGTGCTTCCGGAGTCGAACCACAAAGAGTTCTACCACCTTCAACTAAACAACTTCAACAAGTTAAAATAAGTAGTAAAAGTAAGACGTGACTGATATTGCAACGAAAAGTAATTAATTAATTTCACTTGTAAACTCGCTTGACCAGTCTTTTAACATATTCCATTGAAGTAACTAGTCTACTTGCTCATTAACTGGGGGTACTACTAGCACTGGAAGTATACAAATGAGCGTTCAAGAATGACCCATAAACTTGTTTATATAAAATCTTGTTACATATTTAACTGCTATGAAAATTAATACTTATTACATTCATTCATCTTAAGCCTTTGGATGCCACTGTACAACATAGAATACTCCCTTAGAAAACGCTTATAAGACCGGGTAATGTGACTACGACGCTATCTTTTTTTTTCAGGTGATCACTCATTAGTTGGGCATCTGCTGGGAGTACGACTCAAGAAACATTCTTCTCGTTAAATTATCAATTCTTTAAGCGAAGTGGCCGGCTCATTGGCACGTCTGTACACTACTACTAATGGAACAAAATAATAAATTATACTTGCTACATATTGAATATCTTAATAACAAATTAAAATGCCGCCTCCTCTACAGGATGAATGATCGATGGAACGTACTGTGTCGGGGAAAAAAATACAGCTTTTGAAATTACGTAGCATACACGAGAGTACCGAACCGAGTACATAGTGCCGATTTTTTATTTATCGCTTAATTAAAATATCACCGTGTGGTAGCAATTAAAGCAATTGGCAATTAACGTATTGGTGTGAAAAGAATTATTATTTCCAGTACGGTAGATAAGCTCTCCATGACTTTAATTGATATGTCTTCCGCATAGCTCGCTAGAGGGGCTCCTATTTAATATTTCAATTTATGTTTACAGTTCCAATGTAATCGTTGTTTATTACGATCCTTACATTCAACTGCGTAATCGTTATCAAATGTAAATGTTTTGTTCACTCATGCAAATAAATAACTTAAATCATGAAGAAATATATTTTTATCTACTCAAATGCTATGTTAAATAGACATTTAGTTCTTTGGTGTAATGTAGACTACATGAGATACGTATATTACTCAGTCATCTATACGTATTTTAAAAATGATTATTTTTAAAGTTTCAAAATGCAGTCATAGTCCAAATCTTGAGGTATCATAGTCTTACTAGATGAAAACCCGGCTTCACTCGGTCGAAATGTGACTATAGGTAGGTTATCTACCTTTGTTATATGTTGTCCGATATATGTTGTTGACTCAAAATAAATATTTTTGTATGTTTTATTATTTAGGTAAGGTTTCAATCAATTTTACCTTACCCCTTGACGGAATTACTTATATAGATAAGTATAACAATTTAAAGTTCTGATACATTTTTATCGCGAGTGAAGCTATGGAGTGCTTCTATTAAGTTATAACATATCAGCCTGCTCAGCTACAGCCACCTTAGGACTAAGGATAGTTACCACAACCATCAGATCAGGTTGCAACTCTTAACATAGCCGGTTGCGCGATTACGAGTTGCGCGAATTTTACGCTAACTCCAAAATTGGTTAAAATTTTATTACAGCCATGTTGAAGAACAACTGAACTTGCTCTGTCTAATGCGTGCTATGAGCTGGTGTGTACCGGTCTGAAGGAAGTTTGTTCTTAGAATCCTAAGCCGCAGACACTATAGCCACAAATGCGATGCTACCCAGCAACACATCTGTGACTAACCTCAGTTATGACTAATCTTATTTGGGGTTGATTACAGATGTCCATGGACTGTAATGGTCACTTACTATTAGGTGGATCGCATGCTCGTCTTCTACTTGCATGTAATAAAAATCAATAGCTCATGCAAAAAATTCAAAGCATGAGTCTTCACACGTAAATATGAACACGATAAAACATTCCGAGGTAAAATAACATTAACTTTTCAAATACTGTTTCAAAATAAAAACCGTTGTAAATATGTGTTCGTTAAACTGTATAAGTGTGATATACGTACGTACTTATACACGTATGTGTGTGTTTGTGTACATTGTATACAATGTCGATAAACATTTTAGTGGCCGGACCTATCGCACGTACATATTATGTGCTTAGGCTAATGGCACCATGTAAGGCTAGCTACACACATTCGCTGTAAAATAGCCTTACTTATTAATTGTCGTCGTTAAATTGTGGATGACATTATAGGTGTATCGAACGATTGATAAAACAGAAAAAAATTATGTAGACTGTACTTTTCATAGCAATAATCATATTTTCATAAAAAATATTCTAGTGAAACTACTAGACTTCTAGACTTCTTGTATACTACCTAATAAAATAAATATCTACAGACTAAAAAATAATTGTTATTCTCTGCGTCGATGTCCATAAAGTAAGAAAACATTGAATTATGCATTTTTATCGTCAACCATTCGAGAAAATCACTCAAGTGCTGAGTTCATCTCTTTAGTGACACGGAGTTGTAAAAACATTACGTTTCAAATCATTCTGGTTAAATTAAAAACCGACGTTTCCACCGCTCCAAATACTTTATTTGGAAGTACTCACCATATACGCATACATTAATTTATCATATACTTAACATTACTAAATCTAAATACTAAATAGATATACAAGTTGCTACTTCTGAATTCGTACGTACAAACTATAATAGAAATTGGACCTCTATGTTACTCCCTTAACGGTTAAATTCATCGATGATCAAAAAATCCTTTCTTTATGGGTGTCTACATCATACAGTTCAAGCTTAAATAATTTAGGATATGCGATAATTAGTCGAAAAGTGAATATCATTTCGCTTTTATATATAAATATATGTTATTTTTTCTTCCGGAACTTGAATAAATAATGCATGTAAATCAACCCTAATATTTGTGGCACCGCAAGTAATCAGACGCCGGAGACTAACAATGTTAATGAGGAAATCATTTGGCAGCAACTGATAAATAAATTAGTTACTAACTATTGCTTTTCTCATTTAGATACGAGAATTGCTGTAAGTAAAATATGGTATTCTTTGAGTGCTATAATCGAAATGGGTCGAAACAATCTTTATACACGTGTTGAGGCGTTACCTCATCTATTGAGACAGAGATGAATATTTTCTACATAAATCTGATTTGGTTTAGTTTTTTTTAATAGAATTTGGAGATGTTTCTTAAAGTTCCAAAGCAGTAGATACGCAACAGTCAATATTAGACACTCAGATTTATTTCTAAAGCTTGATTTAGAAGTTTCCAAACGTTTCCAGTTAGTACTAGAGGAGCAAGTGAGTGTACGTGATGTAGCGTTACATCATATCGGTACATGATACTATTGTAACGATTTACAGGGTCACATTTTTTCCATAAACACGATTTGGAAGTTTAGTTTCAAAAAAATGGAAAGATATTTCCAGTAACTTTCAGAAGAAAACGCAATAAAAGTAAATATATATATCAGATTTGTTCCATAAACATGATTTAAAAGATTTGTTTTAAAGAAATGGGATGATATTCGAGTAAGTTCCAGCAAAGAACGCAATCAAAGTGAATATACCTGATGTAACATTACGTCATATCGGTATATGATGTAACCATTAGATAGGCATATTTATTCCATTAACCTGATTTGGTATCTTTGTTTCTTCATACAAATGGAACAAGTTACTGGAAACACTTCCCAAAGTCCCAAAAGAGCACGTAGTCAATGTCAATATACGTGTCGACGTTACGAACATAATTTAATATTACCTACAGGATTAAATTTATTCCATAAACCAGATTTCGAGATTCTATTTTATTCTTCCTACTACGTTTCGTATTAAATATATTATTATAAAAAGAAAATGTTCCACAGTTAAAACCGAAAAAGATAAAAAACAAGTTCTACAATCAGAAAATATATTACGATAGGTATCATAAACTCGTATCATAAGGTACTGCAGGCACTACGGACTGGGGACAAACAAATATAACAGAAGATCTATAATAACAACGTTTGCAACACATCTGTGGCCGACTTCAAGTAGGAATCTCCTTTTATCTGCGGTAGATCATTATTGAATCACTCGGACTCGGTTCATTTTTATATGAGGTGATCATGTTATCCCATAGGAAAAATAACGTATCTATGATTGACTTCATACACGAGTAGAGTCGTAGAACCCGTGTTCTTTATGAAGTTGCTTACAGATATCTACGTGTAGCAGGCTATTAGTTGTACTATATGCTCGTTAGATTTACAAAATAATAAATAATAACTACTTGAATTATCAAGTATATATTAATATACCTCGATACTTAAAAAGTAAACTTAATGAAGCGTTATGTACTGAAGTTGGTGAACTTAAGGCTTGTAAGTTCGTGTTACGCGAATAGAAATGTTTGCTCTTCAGAGATTCACTCCATCTACTTGGCTTGCACTTTAACTCCATTTAAAACTCGAAAACTTGTTCAATCTTCGCGACTTGTAACAAACAAACTTGAACGTTACTTAAGTTTATTTATATAATGTTTGTCTAAGTCCCGTGTTTGCTCATTGGTTTAAATTTCTCATTTCGCTCTAGGGAACCACACAGTCGACCACATGGCTGGCACCTCGTATTTTTTAAATTTTTACGGGTATTTGTAATTAATACATTCTTGCTTTAACTCTGAAAGAAAACGTAACGAAATGTAAATACTAATTATACTAGGTTCCGATTATAGTCCCCCTGTAGCCGGAGAGTAGAATACGCCTACGGTATCCCCTGCCTGTCGTAAGAGGCGACTAGAAGGGGGCTTTTGGGGATTGTGGCGGCTAGAGTGGGAGCTCGAACCGCCCAACCCCAGAAGCAACAGCCCAGCCGCAACCCCGAGAAGAACAGCGGCATGCGTGCGTGTTGTCGCAGACACCGGAAGGTGCAGGGGGACAGGTGCACGTCCCCCAAGTGATGAGCCCGTGAGGAGCGCCGCGCTAGGGGGCACCGGTGCGTTCCACAGGAGATCCCGGAGTCCCCTGCAAGCGCTGAGGAAAGCCACCGAGGGGATTTTAGTGGGTAAAAATCCCACCTAACCCGGAGTCTCTCCCAAGGCTTCGGTGTACCTTTTCAAGGATTCCCCCCCCGTCACAAAAAAAAGGCTCCGATTATAGGCTACATAACACTGAAGCATATTAACAGAGAAATATTAACATATAATACGCAAGTAAATGCTAGCTCTACATTTATCGCCATCAGATCCATGGAGCGAAGCAAGTGCAATGTATTAGAAAATATAACCGTCGCACGCACTACCCACAAAGCATTCTTCAATGTAAAGCCAAATTTCGATGATGTAACAATAAACATAGACTTTTATATGTTACAATCGGTTAAATTTAAATATTAGATTTATAATGTATTCCCTTCAAGCGTTTCAAGCAACACATTAAAATAGTTATTAAGACAGACCGCTATAAATCAGAGAGATATTTGAGAACATCAATATACATACTGGCACTTAATGCCAGATAGCAACTAAAAAAAGACGTCCAATACAAAAGATTGACGTCTATCTATAATAAAAAGTAGCCGAGCCAGAAGCAGGCGGAGGTCGTGACCGGCCCCCGCGATATATCACGAAGCAACTTTGGACAAATTAATCCGGCCACTCATCATGCCGGCTGCCGATATTGAGATTTGCGGTCAATGATCCAGTCTAGATGGACTAGATTAGGTAAAAGACGAACGACCGAACAAATTAGTTTATACGATTTACAATTCTCAAAGCATCAATGATTCACACTGGGTTAAAAATGATATAAATGAAATATAATCAAATTAAAAATTCTCGGTGTATATAAAAAAATTCGGAAGAACTGAAAATACATAATAATAAATATTTGTATAATTTTTAGAACGCTTACCTTTTTTTTTTCCTTATGTTTGAGATAATCAAAATTACTGAATTTAATGTATTAATATTGAAATATATTTATAATCCGTACCTTCACATTAAATTTAGTATTTGTATTATTAATAATATGTATACTTTATCAAAAGTTCAATAGTACAATAACATTTATGTGACATTTTTAATCGCAATTAAAACATCTTATATAGGAAATAATTTTCACATTAATAAAATAAGGATAGAGTTAAACTACTTCGAAATCCACATGTGGATGTGGACATGTCGGTATAAATATACCTACATTTCTAGACCGCGCGGTATGCACTGCTCTACCTCCCACATAGGACACATGTGCAAACCCATACACACCATACAACATAATTCACACACCACCACCGACAGGTGTTCTTGGCATAACATATTACTTTAGAATCGTCGTGATTTCGAAACTTGATGAAACAAAAATGTGTCACGATAAAGAAACAAACACATAATGTATGTATGTATAAGATTAAGTTGACGATTTACATTCAATTTTAAAATAATTATATTTAAAATTATAATAACTTTTAGTCTTAGTAAAAAATATTAAAACTTACATTTACATATATCCATCTCAATCTCTCGTACGCTACTTTTCAAAAGCTCCTCTACTGCATTTTTTTTTAAATATGGCTTTATTACTGTGAAAATATTCGTTATAATTCGTACTATTGAAGATTTGTCTGACCATACTATACTTTTTCAAGTATCTATACTAATATTATAAAGCTGAAGAGTTTGTTTG
>MOOZ01000160.1:499397-509885 GCA_002930495.1 Cecropterus lyciades
TGTAGAAACTAAAACGCGGGTGATACCGTGGGGCGCAGCTAGTCAACTTTTATCTGTCCCAAAGCTGGACACGGTTCGTCTCTACGATTGAGAAGGGTTTCTGAACATTGCTTTAAGCTCAACCGTAACCACAAACAAGTACAACCTAAGATACACTTAAGATATATTTTTAAAGAACTCAAGCCTGTTGGTAGATTACCTAGGGCATCATCATCATCAAACAGATAATTAATTTTTCATAAAATCAAAAGTCGGCTTGGTAATCGGTAGATGACGTAAGAGGCCGAACCTTAAACCACTAGACATCACTGCTTATAAAATCGTTTTAATTCCCCGTAAACGAAAAAGGCTTAAAAATCATCCACTTTTCAGTTGGCTTAAAATGCTGAAAGATTTACGCTCGCACAGTACGAGATATAGTTAAAAACTCCTATTACTTTTTACCGGCGGCTCAGCTGAAAACATGTCGACGTTTCAAGAGAAATAGTAATTTTTCATCATTTGCTGGGCCCGCGTTAAAACTCGTAGGCTCTTTATGCATTTCAGATTATGCCAGACCGCGTAGGGCCCCGCATAAAGGGTATCGCTGTTTGCGTTTCAGATTGCTACAGTGCCAAATACTCTTTGGGGGTTTGTAAACGACATACCTTCGAATAAAAAATATCGCATCCGCGCACTCTCGTTAAACGAAGTACTATTTCAAAATAACGATATTGCTAGATTTTATATGAAAAATCTATATGAATACATTCGCAACGAGAATTAAAACCAGGTTTAAGATATATTAAAGCGTGATTAAGAATCAATTAATGACCTATTTTTTGTGAGAAATTTTATTTTTCTAATGCATGCTTGGTCTAGTTTAGACCGGGTCCGGAGATACTATTTTTTTTTATTTAAGTATGGTAGTAAAACAGCAAACGACCACACAGCCCGGGTGATTGTAAGTGGTCAGCGTCTCCCATGTATGGAGACACCTAATAGGTTCATCTATGTCAACCAAAAAGATGAATTACCACCTCTGGAAAAGTTGCAACGCGTATATGTGTTTGTATTTACCAAACGACAACACAGAATATTTAATTCTTATTAAAACAACAATAATTATTTCCGTAGCACCGCCGTAGTATCCAACTTAATCCTAATTTCCATTACTCTACTTAAACCGAAGTCTTACGAGTGATTTGGTAAAATGAATTCCATTATACTTAGATATTAACATTCCTAACTAACCGTTTTGTAATTCACTTATGTATTATGCATGTCCTTCCGATCTACCTTTAGTCCAACTTGGAAACAAAACGCGCATTAATATTCAAACGACACGTTGAGATAGGCAATGAAGTAAGCATTCCATCTTGTTTCTACCGAATTAGAGATAACGACCACGAAGCCGCATTAAATAAGATAATTTTATCTTCATTAGAATGGGGGTCATTCCTCCATTAACCGACCAAAACAGAAAACAGTTCCGTTAATACTTCCACTACGCGTTCATAAATAAATTTTAATATCACGCTAACCTACATTTAGTAAGAAATTCGTAAAGCTTCAAATATTCGCATTACAAATACCTCGTTTACATCTATTAAAATTCCCAGCGAAACAACGGTATTTAAATTCGACAATCATCCTTCGGTCAAAAGAATTAGTGTCGATAAAATGTATGAATGAGCTCGACGCTCAGTTCTGTAATTGAGTATTTTCCGGCAATGCTCGATTCCCATTACCACACATTCGTTTCAGACGGCCGATCCTGGATAGATTTGAAATATGGAACGGAAAGTAATTCGCACGGCTTACGAATCGAAGGCGAAAAAGGGGACAAGAGGGAGGGGGTCACGGCCGGGTCAATAAACCCAAGGAGGCATCGCGGCAGACGAATGAGACGTGAACGAGGAACGCAGGGCGCAATGACGCTAGCCAACTACCTCCTGAATTTCGGGCAAGGAAGTCACACCTACATACTGAAATTCACAAGGCAACCACCGAAATAACTTTCTGCGAAATGTATCGCCGAATGTGAACAGTATAATGTAAATAGTGATGCTTGAATGTAATATGCGAGCAAATAACGGATCTGGGCCACGATTGTTTCATTTTGGTAAAAACAAAGCTAAGTTTGTCAGTATTAAAGTATTTTATTTAAAGTAATAGCTGCAGTTAACCTACTTGATTAAATTTTCAAATTAATTGAAAATTTAATCAAGTAAATACATTTTTTTAAATACGTCATAGGCAAGAGGTCCTTATTGATAAGCTTCTGAAAAAAGTTTTTTTTTCAATTACTAGTACTAAATTCATATGATATAACAAAAGAACGGGAAGGAACGACTTTTCATTATTATACGGGTATCATAAGAAAAGTAGTTATAATAACCTCTATGTTACTATTTTGTGGAAAAACCTAAAAAAAAGTTTTTAAGCAGTCGGGTTTTTTTGTCTTCATATTGTAACAATGTTACAATATGAAATGTTAACTTGTTATATGTAAAATATAGCTATGTACGGACCCGGGTACGTATCCACCAAATTTGAAATGGATTGACTAATAATTTTTGACATCGTTCCAGTCCTAGTATATCATATTATCAATCATAAAAAAGTTGGACCGATAGATCGCAATTTCACAAGTTATGTGTATAAGAGTTTAAAATTTTGCTTTAGAAAGTGAAAAAGTAAACAGACGGTAATTAATTAATACAGACGTACAAATTAAGAGGACTTGTCAGTCGCTGTTTGTCTGGTATATTTGACGGCGGTCGACCCTTCACATTCATTAATTCGCTTCTTCGTATGTTCTGCTCACAATTAAGGCTGACAGATGTTTGTTTTAATATTTGACAGATATGGACATCGTAAAGAAAAATAAGGATTAATTTTACGCCACTATATTCATGTATATAGATAACCACTTTTTTAATGAAGTAACAATTTAGTCACAGAACAAAGATCAAAAAATATGTTTTATATTATTACATAAATTGAGAAATTGTAATGGACCGCATTGAATTAAATGGAATAAACATTTTAATTTTAATTTAACGTATTGTTTCCTGTATCGCCTCGTCCCTGTAGTTCCGGGATTAGAATAGGGCTACGGTATCCCCCGCCTGTCGTATGAGGCGACAAAAAGGGGCTTCCGGGGTTGCGAGCGGCATGAGTGGGAGCCCGAACCATCCAGTCAGGCGACCCCGGGAAGGACGGCAGTATGGGTAGTCGAATACAACCGTAAAGTCCAGACGGTCGGTGGGCCGTCGATCCCGATGGCGCATCGTGCTCAGATGACTCCGGTTGCGTTCCTTTGGTGATCCCGGACTCCTCTTCGCAGCGCCGAGGACGTTCACCGTGGGGAGGTTGAAGTGCGGTAAAAATCTCACATAAACTGGCGTCGCTCCCACGACGTCTGGTACCTTTTAAATGTTGAGAAAAAAACGGGAACCATCGCCGCACTTATTTCTACAGGGCGTGTTTACCGCCTCACTTATATATGAGGCAACCATCTTAGTCCCCAGGAGCAGCAACGCATCTGTGATCGACTTGAGATAGAACCCCTATTCTATATTGAGTTTACCTTTTATTATCTCTTTAAAATAGCATTTCCGGAATTAGTTTTTCATTATTATATCACCCCAAAAATTATTGAAGGATTTAAGTTTATTTAACCAGTATAAATAAACTTAAACCATGCAAACCGGTAGTTGAGACGCGAATGAAAATTCATATTACAAAAAAAACTTTTACTTGCAAATTAAGTATTCTTACACCGAGCAAAATATACGGAGCCAGACATGAATACCGCGAGAACACCTTTGAATACCGCGTCGATCTAAACCAAGTGCAAAGTACGAGTGCGGAATAGAATTCAAAGTGCACGAGCCCTCACCTATTCGATGAAGTAACACCACTTTTATATGCCTTTAATTAATGTCCAAGTTGTGTGCACTGCGGTTCAGTTGCAAGTGACAATGTTGAAGGGCCATCGTAATTGCAGACTGCAACTTTTTCACTATATTCCCGTTGGAAGCCGGGGCTTTTATGACTGGCGGAGAGCAATAGTAACTTGTGTTGGGAATACATCATTGTATGTTTTTTATTTTGCGTGTTAAATTATTAATACTATTTTTACCTTGTAACAACAGTGTTAAAGCGCTGCTGTGGTCTTTTCTGAATGGTGTAAGGAATGGTTAAAAATAGTTTAGACTTTTTTCCGCATTAAAATTAATTAATTCTTTTCCAAATTTGATTATTTATAAGGACTCTTATGACTTGTTTCCTTGTCGTCTGAATATGAACTGCTATTTCTACCAACCACATTGATGAAACAAATTACACGGTAACACAGTAATTATGTTATTATACACATTGAAGGCGTTACAGTAATTGTTCTAATGGATAACTACCAGCTGCTCTTCGTTACAATCGATTTAAATGTCAACATTATTATTAATGGGTTTATTCTGAGTAACGACTTACTTCCGCCGCCATATCTTTAGTTTGATGATAAAACAACAAGGCATAGCGAAATAAAAACCAACTGCGAAGGAGTTGAATGAAACGGTTTGTAAAAGATTAACTTTTATTTTACCGCGATTGAGACGTACAATACTTATCTGTGTTAATATCTTTTTTTAGACAAACATAAACGCTTTCTACACTCATAGCCCCATAGTAGGATTTTCTCCTAAGTCGTGGGTGCCATGGACACACAAAGACGAAAACACAAACACCCAGTCCCAGAACAGAAATCTAAACTTATCAGTCTGATGTCTGTCTAGCCGGGGATCGAACCCCGGACCAACTGCGTGTCAGACCGGTATGGTGACCGTTCCACCACGTGGGTCGTCTATATGCTTCGACTGTGATGTTATGTCAGAGTGAATTAGCATCACTAAGGGACAAAATCCAGGAGATGAGCAGCGTGTTTCTGAATATCATCGACAAATATTTCAGTCACCAACACGTAAGCCAGACGAGAAAACTATTAGCATAAACTTTCATTAAGTTAGGTCCATGTCCAGCGGAGGTTAATGGATGATACTAAGACTATAATGTTGTCGGATTTCGGAATACTATTTAACCTATTTCCTAAAGAATTCTGCGCTCATGCAGTATTGAATACAGCATACATTGAGATCCAGCCCTCCATATTTTGAGAAATTAAAAGTGCATTCCAAGTACAAACTTTAAAACTACTAAACCCTGAATATTTTCAATTTAACGAATAATTAGTATTAGCATTTAATTTCTAATTACGTCAACGATTTTTTTTTCTTTAACCCACTTTAAATTAATCGACATCAAAACATTTCATACAACACTTTTATCTTAATTTACTTAAGCATACTATGATGATATATCAGCCGTAGTCAAGTAGTATACACATGGTTATCAGGCTACTAAGCGTATTTATTTATAGACGTTATGTTGTAATCTTTAAACAAATTTATTTCAATTAAGTCACGAACGTGTGATTCACCTGGTGACTAATGGTTAAGGTAACATCATCTCGATCAAAACTTACGCTATAGTTCGTGCAGTACATAATATTCCGTACTTGTATAAAATATATACATATAAGTAGTATTCGTTGTACATTGAAATCAAACGTGGGAGCACGAAATTTTGTTCATTGGAACGGTTCATCGGTTTATTTTAAGTACTTATGTACCAATCAAAAACACCGAATCCCAACAAAATTTGTTGTAGCCAGATGAATCAATTTAAAATGGCTGAAGTGTTATAAGTAAGACAGGGTAAAGCAAAAACTAATCCTATAAAAGTGTATTATAAAAAGTCAAAATTAAATTATACACTACGATTATCTAGCCAATGATCTGATTATATATCCATCTAACATATTTTAAAATTACAATTTATGCTAGAAGTGTCACTACATCAGCAAAGCTAAGAAAATTTCATAAATGACACGTACCAGTAAGTATTACCTTTCAATCTTGCTACGGAAAATTCCGAGAGGAAATTTGAACTCCGCCTCGGTGGGTGAAATTGAGAAGGCTTTGGCAAACATTTTCGTTACTTTTGCCAAAAGAATCAATGCGGGAAGTGAAATTCTAACTGTTGGTCATATATCCGTTAGTACTACTAGGATACGCACACCAAGGCATAAATATCTATTAATTAGGAACTAATTTCTTCAAAGTTTAACTTAATTCGTAAGTCAATTAATATAATATATCATTAATTATACTAAGAATTAATTCACAATTAGAGCAATTAGAAAAGACTTTATCGCTGAGTTGATTATAATTTAATTAATTTTATTATACGCATACCTACATATTTGTATTATTATGTAACAAAATAGACAAAAGAGCATACAGTCCACCTGATTTTAAGTTGCATTGGCCGCTTATCGACATCAGTAATCAACCCCTCATTTATTATAATTCGATCGGCCACAGATACATTGCTACTCCCGATAACTAAGTTGGAACGCCTCGTGCTAGTTTCTTTCCCTAACCACACTCGTCAAACCAGAACACAGCTCAGCAGCTTAAGCGCTGCTGCACTGCTGTTACTGGACAGAAGCACCTAAATGCGTCCGAATTCCAACCACGAATGGTTGTATCACTCGCTAAACCATACTGATTGTGCTATTTTACTTTTATTAATAAACATTACTAATTTTCTCCGAACACAATATCATCAGCAGCTGTAATATTTTATAGATATGGAATGCAGTGCATCTCCTGAACTCAATTAAGGCCTAAGATTAGTTTGGCCGTATGCTGACGGCATGTCGATTACACTTGAAGCATTTCTCACGGTATTCCAGCCTATATCACTGAACATGAAGCGTTCAACAATTTAATACTTCTTTTACTTTAGCGAGGGGCGTTTATTGTAATTGTTTTATTACGCTTTTAGTCAGTAAATTAAGCAGAACCTCGTCAACTTTTCTTCACTCTCAGACAACTGTACTTCTGTGTCACTCTGTTCTCTGATAAGGTCTAATAGACATAAAGACTTTCACTTTGTTTGTATACCTCATGTCACGATATTAGAATAATTTAGCACCATCAACCATATGTAACTATGGAACCTAGTGATCGCTAGTGGAACTTTGTAAAACTACTAATAAAACGTCGTGTTTGAGTTTTGACGAGACCCATATATGGCATAATGCGTGTTTTTTTAACTATAATTATGTACTACGTGAACGACTGAGAAACTAGTCTTCTTTTTTACATGTTTCTGGAGAGATGTTTCTTGGGACCGTCAAACCAGTTCTATTTAAATACCATCATGATACGATCTTAAATGCCGTTGTAATTAAAACTAAATAGTGGGTTATTTACGGGGGCTATTACACAAATATTAAGTTTTTATGAGTAACGGTCATGTGAAAAACTTGAAGGTATTAAATGGACCACTTTACTTGATATAATAATTTATTTAAATTTTTGGGTACGGTCTAAAGCTACCGGTGTACCTTTTATTAATAATTCTCAATTCATTTCAAGTCTCAATTAGCGAGAACGACTCTGATGTTAATTTATTGATGATTCCCATATTCATAAAATAATGTATACCGAAAGCAGTACAAAAAAGGAAATAGGTGTTTAACAAATTTATTACTTTACAAACTAACGAAAAGAGTAAGTTTATAATAATTATTTTTTTAATATTTTAACCATAGGTCCCCTTTTTGTCTAGTAGACCACTGCCATGTTTTGATCAGTTTTATGTAGACCCCCTGACTTAATATACTTTTTATATTTGCCAATCCAATATCTTCAAATTTCTTTTGAGCGATTTTTAAATCGTTGTCAACCTCTGACGGTTAATAAAGACTACTTTGGATAACACTAAATTAAATAAAAAACTTACATGCCACGGGTCGCGTTATCACGCGAAAGAAAACAACTAAATTAAGAGGAGCTTTTAAACTTAACACTTAAAAATATGATAAATACTTAATACTGAAATAAAATCTGCAAACCTGCAGATATCCAGAATGTTTAGTGGCACGCGAGAACAAAATTGTAATTTTCGATTACGGCATGACTATAATAATTTCAAAGCTCCCCTGGATTACGCAAAAACCTGTCACCAGATGTCGACAGCCGGCGGTCAGATAGAAATAGACTGTCACCTCGAAATATGAATAAATTTACCGCTATTTATATCTACGCGCATGTAAAACGGCGCATCCCCGAAATAAATTTATCATGTAAAAATTACACCTACGTCATACCTAGATGAAATATGTACTATTTTGATAGTGACTAAATAACTTTTAAATCAGCCCATACACCTAAAGAGAAGTTGCACTTGATAACTTATATGATAATAAAGCGACCTATATTATATAACACACTCATTATGGGATGATTGGAGAAACATATAAGAAACACGTCCGCACATTACGACCGATTGGTAACATCGTGATTATAACCTGGCCCTTCGTCATGCTACTTGAACCTTCTAGATTTTTTTATTTATTTATAAGTTCTTGTACGGTAACAGTACAGTAATCACACATTTTAAAAAATACATAGTACAAAGGGCTATTTATTTCAAAACTACTTAATTGGCATCTATAAATCAATTTTGCCACTTTCGGACTAGAGCACAGCAGCACTAAATACAGCTATTGTTCAGCAGTAATAGATGTGGCGGTGGTGCCTCCGAAGTCGGCGAAGGATCAAAGGACAACGTGACAAAGGGTCCTACCACCTTCAAAGTTAGTTATTATAAACTTTAAAACCTTCAAAATCTCTTTAAAGCGAACAAAAACATCATTAGAAATCCAGCTACACACTGAAATGTAAATAGAGCTTGAGATATGAAATAAATATATCATATATTTTATGAGACCGCAATACTCTACATTTCATACAACGCATGAGTAAACTGTCATTCAAAATGTAATAAAACCACAACATCCATTTACTCTTAACTTATGAAGTTTAAAGTCGGTCGTCTATTGTCTGTCAATGATAACATAAAAAAGGTAGAGCTTTTAAAACAGGCGCCGTCAAAGCGCTTTGATAGCGTTGCATAACCGTAGGACGTTTACAACTAAACGTAGAGCCTTGCAATTCTGTAGCCTTTAGAGAAATAACCCGGATCTGGTACGAGTAGATTTAGGTTACATTTTATCGTACATATAATAAAAATGAAAGTTACGCATGTACAATTCAATAAATTTCCAAAAAAAGAGTGTCTATTTGAAATCGCATTAAACTACTTAATATATTTTAAGGTTTTGCGATTATTTTAAAGTGACCTTCAGTATATTTCACAAAAATCTACCTACTGTATCAAAATTTTTAAAAACTGCCCGCGAATCTGCTGGGCAGGTCCCCAATATTCAAAATCCATCTTAACAAATCTTATTTTCTACCATGCACTATTGTAGTCGGTCCCATTGCTGGACATGGCTCTTTTAACACATGCTTGGTATTTTTAAAACTCGCATTTAGGTTTCCGTACGATGTATAATATCATCGTATCCACAAGTGACTACTTAAGACATCAATCTTACGTGCCTGGGACTTGAACCAGATTGAGAGGCAAAGTTAGTTATACGAAACCAATTTAATTTTTTTTGTTTATTTATCTTTTAATTTTCTTGATTTTTTTATAAGATTGAAGCAGCAAACGAGCATGCAGTCCACTTGATGGTAAATGGACACTGCCGCCTATGGACATCCGCGAGCAACTTCATACAGAACAGGGGTTCTATCTGAAGTCAATCACAAATGCGTTGCTATTCCCGAGGACTAAGACGGTCGCTTCATATAAAAGTGAGCCAGCAACTATACCCCTCCATCGAAACGTAGAAACTGCTACACGCTAGAAATAGGTGGTACCTCCCCGGTCGAACTATTCTCTATCTACCACCTACAAAAATTGAATTTGTATGTATTGTTTTAAGCGTTTGTTGTTATCACATGTATATTTATGTTTCATACGCGTATATATTAATTCTAAACATTTGCAGTACTAAACAACCGGAAAACACCTGCGCAACATACCATTCCGATAATTCCGAATAAAATATTATAAAGCTGAAGAGTTTGTTTGTACGCGCTAATCTCAGGAACTACTGGTCCGATTTGAAAAATTCTTTCGGTGTTAGGTAGCCCATTTATCGAGGAAGGCTATAGACGATATATCATCGTCGAAACTTACGCGGGTGAACCCGCGAGGTACAGCTAGTTCCGAATAACGTTGAACTAAGTTTTGCATTTAACTTCAACATGGTTTAACTCGTATGAAGTTTGGTGTGGTAAGGAAGTTCGTTATGTAACTCGAACTATTAACTTGATCTTTAACTCCTTAGCGAAATAAATCAAGCGAAAGCGAGTAAAAGGTCAAACCGTATAATTTTGTTCAATTCGTAATGCATGAATACGAAAGAAATGACCAAAGAAGTTTATATTCCAAATATGCGAAAAATTGTTGAACTGTTGAACAGGAGCAGTGATAGCCGAATGGTTGAAACTCGGCCTCTCA
>MOOZ01000160.1:536968-547091 GCA_002930495.1 Cecropterus lyciades
AAAATCGGGGTTTTTTTTCTAATGAGAGCTTCCGCTGCATGCGCTGTGTAAACGGTTAAAGTTTCGTAAAAATTATATATGACAGAATTGATCCCCTTTAAAAGCTCTAAAAAAAGTCAGCGACAGCATATGTCTTTTCTTTCAGGTAAACTCACTATACCCTTTTATATGCCAACCAAATTCGTTCCAAAATAATGCATTATTTGCGAAGTTGTTTTTATACATATATATTTATTCTTATCCAAATTAATACATAAATTAGTTTTCTTTGAAGTAACTAATACGCGGGTGAAACCGTGGGGCGCAGCTAGTCCCATATAAGATTAGTCTTACATCAGGTTGGCCACAGATGCGTTTTTACCCCCGAGGACTAAATTGGAACGCCTCGGATGAGTATTTTTCCCTTACTACCTTAACACTTTTTAAACCGGAATGCGGCAGCACTTAACACTGCTGTTATTAGGCAGAAATAGGTGCAGCAGTGGTACCACCGAAGTATAAGTATATATTCTGTTTAAGTTTCATAACGTTTATAAAATACAGTATATAAAATTAATCTAGGTGTTAAAAAAGAAACAGAAAGAGGATAAATGGCAGTAAGAGTATAAATAACAACATAAAGCAAAAAGAAACGGCTTATAAAATAAAACTTTATGACTAACACGTAAGCAATGTTTTTTTTTTAACTAATAAAAAATATTAGCCGACTGTTTCACGATGTCAACATGCAGCTTAACTTTTTGTAGTCAAAACGTGATGTTAACAGGCGTATTGGATTTTGTCATCACGTAACATGCTTTATCCCGGATTCATTTTACTGGCATGGAATGTAGGTCAACGAACAAATTTGTAGCAGTTTCAATTATTGGATTGTAACGCGCTAGGGTTGCTTACACGAACATTTGTAATATAAGTATTTTTGTTGAATTTTTAGACTTAAAATACGCTTTCTACACGCATAGCCCCACAGTAGGATTTTGTCCTATGTCGTGGGTGCCATGGACACACAAAGACGAAAACACAAACACCCAGACCTAGAACAGAAACCTAAACTCATCATTCAGATTTCTGCCTGGCCGGGGATCGAACCCGGGCCCCACTGTGTGTCAGACCGGTATGGTGACCGCTCCGCCACGCAGGTCGTCAGACTTCGCTCTAATTTGTGATTATTATTAATGTAAATTATAGAACTTCGTGATTCGACTTCGGATGCACTACCGACAAACCTATTTCTGCCTTAAAGCTGTAAAGTTCAGCTATGCTGTGTTCTGGTATGAAGGTCGTGGTAAGGATAAGGCGTTTTCCACGTTTGTTTTTAATGTTGGGGAGTAGCAAAGTATCATTTGCCGACTTTTGGTAGGACTCGAATCTTAGTTACGGCTGATAACAGGTGTTTATGGGCGGAAGTCGCTTCAAGAGAATTATTTTATTCACGAAGAACATAACTTGGAGTGTTTTTTCAAATAACCTTTCTTGTTTATCTTTGACCGGCGAAACTAAGCCACACTCGAAAGTAATTACTACATATTTACGACGCGGTAACGACGGGCTTAACGCCGCAAATTAATAACAGGAGGAAAGCCAGTAATAACTAGGTGGATAGGTTTCTCGCTAGTCCTCTGCTGCAACTAGAACTTTCCTAATAAGACTCATTTCCTCTGTATATGTACAGAATACCAAGGTGTATTAGAGGCTTAAAATGCTTGTAAAGATTTCAAGAAGTTTGCTTAGCTAAAGAGCTCACTAGTATTAACTAGAGATATCTTTTTTTTTCTTTTGTAAGGTTTCAAGGACTCCTAAGTTGTAATATATATCTTCACGAATATCTTAGCATGATGAACTATCTGTACCTACTTACTTTATAATTATTTTTAATTTGTTGCGATATCAGTTAAAGTGACACATGCTTTTGACTCGTTAAGCTAAACTTACCAATAGTAATCCATAGTGTGTTTGTACATCGCATTAGCAAATAAAATGATTTGGAGGACTGAGAATAAGTAATAATAGATTTTTCTATAATAAGTGTTTAGTTTTTTTTGTTTATTTGTCTGTGTATTTTAAATCACATCAAAACTACTTAATTTATTTTTGTAGTCTGTAGGGTAACATTTAGTCTTTATTTAATTAAAATCCAATTTACACTTTTAAAAGTTATTACATTTTAAAGTTATGTAATATTTTTTAACGCGCTTGAACCCGCGATGCGCAGCTAGTAATTTTTTTTATAGTAAGGACGCAGCAAACGAGTATGCAGGCCACCTGATGGTAAGTGGCTACTGCCGCACGTGGACATCTGTAATCAACCCTAGGTAAGATCAAAGTCTCATCTAAGGTTAGCCACAGACTACACCTGAGGACTAAGATGAAATGCCTCTGAAAAGTATATCTCCCTTACCACACCCTTCACACCAGAACACAGCAGCACATAATACTGCTGTTATAAGGCAGAAATATATATAAGTAGAATAATTTCTTAAAAACTTCATAAAATCTCAAAATAACAAAGTTGTGCGGGATACAAATGTCGACGCAATTCATATTGATTCACAATGAGCTACGGTCCTCTTAAATTAAATTCTGATGTGTTTACGGTCACACCGCTCACACCGTCGAACCAAAGCGGCCGACTTTGATAGTACTAATATTGTGAAACCGAATAGTATATTTGTGGTAAGGGAGACTAATCTGAAAAGTTCCAACTTAGTTCTCTGGGGTAGCAACGCATTTGTGGCTAATGATGTCAACTGAGCGTCACTGCCTACTTACCATTGGGTGGACGCCATGCTCGTTTGCTACTGTCGTTTTAATATGTTTCATACTACTTTATACTGTTCTATAATTGCGCCAACAAAACGTTGCCAGGTTAGGTAAATTTGTTAGTGATGGGTATAATATCGTTTCAACATAATATTGTTGTCCTTGTACGGCGTATCGTGCAGAGATGCAAATGATCAAGCAAATATATCGATATTAGTTAATATCAAAAGCCGACTTTTTGTGTTAAATCGATACGAACAGCACGAACACATTATACTTTAAATCTAGTTATTTTTGTTAGATTGAAGTATCATACGAGCATGAAGTCCACATGACGGTCTGTCGCTGTGGTCACTGTCGACCTTTTACTGACGTCATAATACAGAAAAGAGGTTCTACCTGAAGCCGATCACAGATGTGTTGCCGACTACGTTGGTCTCCCACACTACTGGGATGGTCTCTCGTAATATATTTATGTAAGTCCATCGGCATCGACATCCACATCCGTTTACCGAAACGCATGAACTGCTTTTTACAAAAAATGTGTAGAATTTTAAATTAATAATAAATTTATTTCACCTGAATCGTATACTTAATTGGCTGCATCAAACAAAGAAACTACTAAACAGTCTTAACGTGGATAAATTAAAAAAAGGGTTTTATGTATTGATAACATTCGATGTATAATTTTTCCAAATAAAGTAACACCTTAAAGTGTTTCCATTTTTTTGTTTTCTCTATGACGGTACAACCGCGAAACCTTTCGAGTTGTTACAGTGCGTCGGAAGAGTTGGTGTATAGGCACGAGGCACATTAAAGCTCTTTGTAAATTCATATTATTTACTGGAAGGATACCGGGGACCGTACTAAAACACCTCACATTAATTATGATTTATAAACCTAATATAAAATAGATCATTGTTTTTTTAGTCGTTACTATACAACCTGAAATATTTCGTCTTTTTACTTGGCAGGCTACGTTAAAAGGGCTGAATTTATTTTGTTAATTTCATTGTACAACTAAGGTTGGGTATACCAGTTTTAAACTTCTAAACGTTGGTTGCAAAAACTCAGTGGTACATAAACAATGAGCTAATAGCAACTTTTCCTAAACTTTAATTAAAACTCATTGCAACCAAAGTTTTTTGGGTACCTTCAAAATACATATTACTTATCTGGCTGTTTTTTCTCACATAGGAATCCCGCCAGCCATGACGTTTTATTTGTTTCAAATTCGAACCTGCATAATTAACTACCGTATGCGGGCTATCTTAATGATAAAACATACGGTGAAATATTTTTTGCAATCTGACGAAAAAGCTTTGTCTACTTTGAAATAAAATAAGGTTATATCTTTAATACACCGTAAAATAACCTACCCACAATAAAAAAATAACAGTTCAAAAAAAGACTCAGTCTACGTCCAACTTAGATGCACTTTTCAATTTATCAAGTTGTAAATTTTTAGCAAGTTTCACATTTATAGCGGAATATGTACTGTACTGAGTGAAGTATATAGGGGCTAACTAATGAATTATTATGTTATGGTAGTCTTTTGTAACCGGATTTATTATAACATGCTCGTCTCCGGGGAGGAAACCGGCTCTCGATCGTCGTAAATCACCGCTCACCACCGCACCGCCGTAACACAAGACATATGCTTAACACAAACAAAGTTAAAACGATCAAGTCTCAGCCTCACCTCTATTAGGAGTCCTCGAGGGCGACGTCCCTCCAGCACGCCGGACGGAACGCTCCCAACATAAACACAGCACAAAACGAAAAACGACCGCCCTTTCGTAACTTATTCAAAAACCAATGTTTACACTCCACTGACACTCTGTTCGAACACTGAAATCCAATAGGGTCGTTTGTTTTTAGTCACAATTCAAGAAAAGAGCGCGCATGTCACTACAATATTGTCGCAAACGTTACGCGAAGATTCATAGCGTCTCGAAAGACGGCCGCTCGATGACTGGCGAGCGCGCGCCGTTCGCGTTGGTCGGGTTAACTTTGGCGGGCGGCACAAGCGGGCCGGGGCGAGTTGCGGCGCGCAGAGGGCGGAAGTGTACTGCAGGCGCCTTTCCTCAATGGCCGGATAATACCAGACATAGAAAATGAATGAACGGACGGTAGGTACACTAGGTAGGCAGATAAATGTTTATATTGTTGTATGTAGGTTTTAATGCCTATTACGTTAATGTACATGTTACATAAAATTTAAAAATAAAAACGTATTAATATAATTCGATGCTTAATTTGTCTTTTTAATTTATTTATTTTCTCTAGCCAATATAAAATTAGCGAAAAGTAACCAAACCCTACATAATTTACTTATTTTAAATTGACATTACATTATTTCGTGACTATGAGGTACTACCTCAGTAGGTACTAACCTACCTTGGGAATTGAATACCTGCCAACTTCAAAACTAATTTACATTTGAACCTACATGCCTATATAAACCGTTTTATTACTTAACATACCTACTACAAAGTAGTATTACTATTTGACCAGTTTTATTAATACGTATCTTTATTGTTGATCATATACTGTGCCAATGCTAAGCACAGGTCTCCTTTTTATTGAAGGTAAAATTACTTGAATTCATAGTCTCAAATTAAACCAAAGTATGGGCAATATAATAGAATCCCACTGCTGTCAATCATGAAACTGAAGAGCGATCAGTCATTGTCTGGGTTATTTTGAGTCCCTTCCATTGTCGCGCTGCAAATATCAAAAAGACAAGACAATAGAATATGAAAATTTGTGGTCAGATTGATTCAATAGCTATGTTCAATTGTTCTCTCTGCACGGGTACTTCATATTGCCGAACATAATAAAAAGTTTGTTAGATTTACGAATCCAGGTTAGACGTTACTTCTTCAAAACATGTCACTGATGAAATATTTTCTAATTAATGAAAAATTAAAACAAATAGGTTTTACTTTTACTGAATATAGAAGATGTGTATTAAATATATAGAAGAAAGTGAATTTGTTTTACGAAGAACCTGTATTTACTTTTATATCGTAACAATTATAACAGATATTCGCAATTTCCGGTCATATAGACGTACCTACCTATTATGTCTGTTATACTTGTTATATCAAGATAGTTCTTATCAAATTATAAACAAAGCAGGTCAATGCATCTCACGAACACCCTCAAGCAACCTGAGTGATGTAGCGCAGTGCGGTGTGCAATGTAAATGAAATAAATAAGACTGCATCTGCTAATCTGCAGTTTGACAGTTACCAGTCAAACGGACGCAAATAGCCGCTCCGACGTCATTGCAAGGCGGACGATGCCCTCTTTATTGTCTAAAGAATACTGTATAATCACCCTTGAATTCTAGTAAATGACTAACCACAAATATCTCGGTACCAAAATCACAGAATTGCAACCACCAAATATACTTCTCCTACGAATAATTTTCGTTAAACCTAAAAGTTTGCATGATTATGCTCGAATATGGAAATTTACAATTAGGTATACCATGTCTTAAATATTTTCAAATGAATATTGGCTTGTGACTGTTATTCCAAATTGACTAAATTCGGTATATATTCGGTAAAAGTGAACGGATCACTGAAGCAAACTGTACATTTAAATTCCTATAGGTCTCACAAATGCAAGTACGGAAACCATAATGCGCAGGCAATACCAGAAACTTAGATTTTTTCGCCACGATATACACACGATTTACAGTAAGTCAAAAATTTAAATAAACAAACTTAAAGTGTTGAACTCGTATGCTATGTTTATTCTGTCTCTATTGCAGAAATATTAAAAATCTTAAAGTTTATTTGCAGATTTTTAATTAAGTAATTGACTTGCGTTAAAGTAAGTATGTAGGTATAGTAGCTGACAAATTAAAAATGCCACCTGCCCCCAAAATATAAAAGAATAGCCTGTAATTCCACTAGCTAATAGTATCCACCTAACATCCAATAGAGACCAAATTGTCGCATCAATATAGATATCATCATCGTTAAAAATATTATCATACTCCCCTGGTTAAGAATACTCATAAGCATGACATTCACATAGAAGTTTCATGACAAGTGAAGAAGATTAATTTGGCAAATTTTCCAATTGCAGAACACTATTAAATACATTACATTAATTCTACTTCGTTTAGACGTCTGCTCCCACAATGCCGTTGATAAACAGCGACTGTTACAGCCCATCTAACATTTTGCCACTAAACATACATTTCTGCCGCTTCAGACACTTAATTAATTGGCTTGTGGTATCATTTTATCAAAACAAAACTTGTTATTAATCATCTCAAAACGTCAATTAGTTTTAGTAGTAGTAGGAAACGGCGTAATTCGAAACGTAGTTAAAATATTTGGGTTCGCTCTTTAAAAACTTGTCACGTAGATTTGTCTGGAATCTTGGATATAGGCCAGACCTTCAGCGGATTTGAAGCTAAATGCAGCACGTAAGACATTTATTTCTTGCATCCTGACAAGTATGAAATGATGATGTTAATCTCATACTTGATTACGAGATGTATAATTATAATTACGACTACTACGTACATGTCTCGTGTCATCGTCCGTGTGAGATAATGCCCTTAATGTTTTCTTCGGCTAATGGAATGAAAACATGTAGGAAAACAAACCGAGGTGTCACGTATATGTAGCATTCGTCGCGTGGTAAAGTTTGTAACATTAAGTGAACGTCTTCCTGTCTAGTCCTGTGAAACGAGGTAATCATGTTCCGTCAGTTTAGCAAGGAAATATTTATTTTCTTCTTGAAGAACTTATACTTATTTTCTTGTTGTTCGACCCTCGACAAATTCCTCGCTTTCCATTAGAAGTAATTGAAGTTGAATGTGAGTTTGTTTTCAACACTGCCTGCAATAGATGACCGGTTGAACCATCTATTGCTCCTAAAATATTTCCCCTAGAAACACCATATATATAGCATATATAGCAGCATATATATTCGAGTAGCAACCAACATGCTTAATAATATTATATATATTGCTCCTGGGGAATTGTTACAGCAGCGATACATGGACTTATCGTTACCAACACTTAAAACAACACTATGATTTAAAAGGTTGTAAGCTCTTCTATACTGTATAATAGTATGAGTAATTTACACAATGTTAGGTTATAGATAATAAATTAAACAAACTGGTATCAGGTGTCTGTCTAAATCGAATACGCCTACATATATGCGTAATATACGTAGATACCCATGGATAACATATTATTAGATATGTATAATTAAAATCTAAATCATGTATATGCATAATTGCATATCTATAATATCATATTTAGCCGTGAGTTAGGCACAGAGCACATTTATCATACTATCATAGTAATATTATAAATCTGGAGAGTTTGTTTGTTTGCTTGAACGCGCTTAATCTAAGGAACTACTGGTTCGAATTGAAAAAATATGAATATGTTGAATGGTCCATTAATTGAGGCTATACAACATCACGCTATGTTTGTCTCCTTTTTCATCCCTGACAACGATGCACCAGCCCTACATAATACAATATTAACGAGCAAATGTTATATTTCTATATCTAAAATATAGGTGTAACTCGCTCGAATTTAATGATTATCTATAAATATTATTTTTGACTTTTTAAATGGTTGCCTACTTATGTTTATAGCGTTGGGGATTTTTTAAAAATTAATATAAATTAAATTTTTAAACTACATTTGGTATCGTATGTTTAGATATTTGTCTGCTTATATGATCTGTATACATCACATCAAATACGAGTTGATGTGTTGTACCCATATGATGAGATGATTGGAGATTGACCTACCATAGCTTTTATCAATTTGACCGACTCAACGGAATGGACAGTTTCTGTTATGTACACGTCAATATAACGGTCCTGATAAAACATGCCTAATTGTAATATACACCTCATTCCCCTTCATTTGATACCCCACTTGGGTATATTTCACAATATTCGATTATTCATTCATCCCCATTCTAACCCTCATATGTACTATATAGTTTAACCAACTTTGATTAAACATATTTTATTATAACATATTCGTCATGCCCTTTCAATTGATATCCTATATACATAAGTGGAGAGGAATAATCGAATATTGTCAAACATACCCATGTTTGACAATATTCGATTATTCCTCTCCACCTTAAACTACTATATTTAGTAACTGACTGAACCGATTTTAATAAAACATATTTAATTTTTACATAGACGTCATCTTCTTTCATTTGTTACCACACTTGTGACTATTTAAAAATCTTTGAATTTTCATTACCACTTTCACCATCTATATCTAATAACTGAATGAACCGATTTTGATAAAACACCCAGAAACCAGCACCCGAAAACCTGCTATCTAACAAAAAAAAACCACATCCAAATCGGTTCACCCGTTTAGGGGCTATGTTTCCACAGACACACGCACAGACAGACATAGCAGTCAAACTTATAACATCCCTCTTTTTGCGTCGGGGGTTAAAAATACAGAATTCTATTACGTAAATACAATACCTCGCGATGTTTTCCGTCGCCGATAAAACAAATGATAATTAATTTTATAAAATAAATTCATAACACAACACAGTCTATTTCTGTAGGTACCTACGGATACAAAAAGGGCGATAACGAACAACAAGTACGAAGTTCCGTTTCCTCGAATCGAGTCATTAGCCCAAGTTATGTAACTGAGCTGTAAATGAAACGTTTACTAATTACAAACAGAAGGTTGCCTTACCTTCCCAACACCCGTATAATCCTTGGACGAGCGATGACACATGCAAAATGTACGTTTGTGTCTTACTAGCAAAATATTCATTATTAACTATGTCATTTATGTATATTCCATTTAAATAATGACACAAAAAAACACATGACTAATTAGTAGTATCTAAAGGTAAAAAGTTAACCTTTTTTCATTTTCATATAGATCGAACGACCGTATACGTTGACGAACTATTACGTAGAGGAGTATCAAGGAGTATCTTGTAGTAATATACTAAACTTTAGTATGTAGTATAACTTTGTAATAAATCAATGTAATACATACATATATGTACACTACCAATACCGAAAGTGAACTTTTTGCTTTTAAAATTTATTATTTATTACTTATTAGTACTAGTAAGAATCCAGTACTAGTAAATATTTTGGGTTGGATCAGAGTGGCATTCCGTTACCATGGACTGTCTCTCTACCTGCAAAGAATCGTCGGGGACTACTTGTCTGGACGTGCGGTGGATTACCCCGGCCAAGACCGGTGGTGTCGGCGGAAAATGTCGTGTGGTGTACCACAGAAATAGGTTCTGGGTCCTCTCCTGTGGAACATCGAGTGCGACTAGGTGCTGCGAGGAGCTCCCCTTTCGG
>MOOZ01000160.1:549432-561295 GCA_002930495.1 Cecropterus lyciades
ACATTAAGCACATTCTGTTTCTGACTATATTTAAAATCTCGTATAATTTAAGCCCAATTAAATTAAATGCATTAAACATAAACGCTTTCTACACTCATAGCCCCACAGTAGGATTTTCTCCTGTGTGGTGGGTGACATAGGCACGACACACAAAGACGAACACACAAACACCCAGACCCTAAACAGAAATCTAAAGTCACCATTCAGATGTCTGTCTGTCCGAGGATCGAACCCGGGACCCACTGCGTGTAGGACCGGTATGGTGACCGCTCCACCATGTGGGTCGTCGAAATTAAACGTATGTTATTATTATTGAATCAAACTCCAACCCAAACGTTTCCTAGAAATGGACTGTTGTTTTTAATTTTTATCGGATGTGGTAAATGCCATTATCATTTATAGGCCCGAATTCAACTGTTACACGGAAAGACATCATTTGCCTATGGTGTTACTGAGCATATCACAAAAACAATACGCAACAAAAAAAACTAAAAAGAACGCCGTGATAAATTTCCATATTTTGGTAACGTAAAGTAACTGTGAAATAGGTCGTTTTGCTCATAAATGTTACCCTTATCGCAATGATCTTGCCACTTCAGCTTAGCTTGCGCTATGTCGTTGTGCAGGAGTAGGTAGTGGCCACAAAACTTTAGCCCAAATGTAAGGCCTTATCACGCGGTGCCCGCGGCGTCAGTGTCGGCGCTTACTGCATACAAATTGCTACCATTAGTTTGAAAACCACTACGACACCTTAAAATTGATGCCACAGCTTGCTTGCATTTACGGTTACTTCATATTATGTAGACATAAAGCTACAAATCCAGTCTATAAATAAGCAAACCTGATAACATGATTTATATTTATTTATTTTGACAATTGGGAGTCCGAGGTTTGAAGCTCAGTTATGCAAATTGAAAGTTATGTGCCTACGCACATAACTTTCAATTTGCATTTAGCGCTAAGTTTAGAGACTAGATACCTACCAACCTAGGTAAAATAAAATAGGGAGACTGGATAATCGTCACGTTTACAGGCATAACAATTTAAATCTAGTAAATAAACAGTCAATCGAATAAAGGGTCTGACTAAGTTAAGCGGTACCCTTCGCCGCGACGTTGTAGTACAATTTTAAGGAGCAAATGTTATATTTCTATAACTAAAATATAGGTGTAACTCGCTCGAATTTGATGGCTCATCTATAAATATTATTTTTGAGTTTTTCAATGGTTGCCCACTTATCTTTATAGCGTTGGGAGATCTTTTAAGTTTAAATTTATTTTATGTTGTACAATTTGGTCAGGATTTGTTTGGATATAATTTTGGAAACGGCTGAAACATTTTTTCGCCTCATTCACCCTTGCTAACGTCATTAAAATGGTGAACCTGCTTTTATCTCCCGAAAAATACTAGGTACGTATTTTATGGAATATTATTATTCTTGAAAAGTTTACTATATTTCGTTATGAAAGATGCTATTATAGTTATGCAAGTTTTTTTTACGAGACATCGGATAATTCGTGTTGTCGCTACTGTATATTCGATTTTCTTAACAATAAATTAATCAAATTGATTGTGTAATTAGAGCGCAGGCCTATTCAGAACAATTTACTATTCGATAGTTAGCTATTAACTTATAGATAATTGGCTGATAATCTATTAGTGATCAGAACAATTAATGAGCTACAAACTAAAGATAGTAGTAAGATAGTAGTATATAGCTAGAATTTTTAGAGATATTAATATGATCCGAAAACTACAAACCAGTATATTGACATTTCTGTCAAACCTTGCACATCAATTAGCTTGTCTTAAAGTACAAAATGGGACCGCGTCATAACTCACAAAATCGATACATTATTCAGCAATCAAATCAGATCAGATTGCATGCTCGTTAGCTACTTGAATATTATAAATAAAATATAAAACCCTCACACATACAATCTGTAACAATATTGTAATATATTAATTGAAACTATAGTTTTGATATAAACTTTATTGGAAGCCTAAATAAAGATGAGAGCGTTCAACGCTAAGCACAATGCAACGTAAATAATAGGTATTACGCGCCGGCACAAGACAAAGAACCATACTTGAAATAATTTTCTCCGACAAGAGGTAGGGTATAATTGCTACCACCGTAGCCTTTAGGAGCTTGGGCTCCCATAGTTCTATGATATCTACTATTGCTAAGACTCTTCCTGTGAGCCGTTACAAAGGCTTATGTGGTTCACGTCCAAAAGTGATTAAGAAATGTCAAAATTTCGCTTTTATTCTTAAATGTCCCGTAATATGCACGATCGCCAGCGAAATTTCATTAACTATGAATTAGAGACTAATTTTCCTCTTTCCTCCCTCAGAGAAACATATAAAAAACAATAACCAAATCTAATACTCATGCTAAAAGTTTGGTAGTTATAGCCTAAGCTTAGATTACAGATCGAAATATTTTAAACTCATAACTAAATCACAGGTATGTGTCATTAGTTGTCACACGTTTGATAATTTGGAAAAACATTTCGCAGTTAAATATATTTCTAATAGTCATAGAAAATTTAACTGAGCTTTGTGGAACACTGACAGCAAAATTATTCGCAATATACCGTTATATAGGAAGTCGTTGGATCACTAAAGGATCTGAAACCAATAAATACTAGAGTAACATCTAAATTCTGAATTTAAATATCCAGTCTGGGTCAGGGTGCTTATATAGGTATTGCTCCATTTGGAATCTTAAATATCAAGAGAGTCAACTAGTGTAACGATGTGAAAAAAGCTCTATTATTTTCCATACATTTGTAATGAATATAAAACAAAATAAAACGTTCCAGTCTTAAGCTACGAGCTTCTTAAGTAGGTACTCAATAATTCTTGTGTCAACCACTTTTGTTACCGAGACTATACGTTCACATATATGGCACTATAATTATTATTATTATGTATGATATACTGTCTGATTTCTATGAACATCTGCTTTGTAAATAAGATACATTTTTACAGATATTTACTTTTATTGGTAAAAGTTTCGTATCTACCTAAAATTTATCCGGAAACCTATCAAAATAAGTATGCAATCCTTTATGCGCGCGCTGGTTATTGAACTTTTTTTCTTTAGAAAAATCTTTTTAAAAGAAGATCACCGAGTCAGATCTTTGTCAAAAATATATTAAATGGTTATAAAATGTTAGAGATAAATATGACAATTTTAAACATATATTTTTCTTGGATAAAGAGTTTTTTTTTTCATTTAATTACGCATTGCAAGACATTTATAAAGAGAATATCCTATACTTACTGTTTCTTGCTGTAGCCTGAAATGTTTCTTCTAATCTGACTGATCTGAACTTTAAACATCGCGACCAAAAATTTCAGGTGTCAATCAAACTTGAACGTGTGACTTGCCTTGAATATCTGATTCTGACTATTTTGTAACCAACTAGTCCCGTGACATCGTAGATGCCAGTAGCATCTCAGATTATCAATGACATTGAGGCGACGCGAATGCTAATTCTTCGTCAACCATTTCATTGACATTAGGACGTTCTGGAAAGACTTCCTGACTGTAATATACGGTTACCATTTGTTTATTTCCTTCTGTGAGTGTAATAAGTTTAAAATTAAATACGGTCTTCTCACCGTGTCCTGTTTGTTACCGTCGTTATCTGTTGAATGTATAACAAGAATCTGTAATCATGTAGGTATCACAAGCAACTCGGATGAAACTAAATATTGTTGAATATGTATTAAGAGCTTTTTTCTGTTGTTTTTTTGTATAAAAGCGTTTATACTACAATAATATATCGCAGAATGATAACCAAAGAGACCGAAATCAAAATTTCTAATTGAGATATATACTGCAAACTACTCCGAATAACGTAGTATAACGTGTAGCGAATTAAAAAGCAACGATTTCGTGGTAGAAAAAGACAAACATGAATTTTACGTCTCTTTAACAACTGCTAGCTTTAAATATCTCCGCAAAACAAGGAGACAATTTTGTTATTTTAACTAAGGCAAATTTCGTATTATGTTTTCACCGTTCGATATGTCGACCTACTATAACACAAAGCTTGTGATTATATTCAGGTTTTATTGTAATAAAAATGATAAAAGTAGAAGTCTTACCACAGAAGCACTATATGATATTCCTTAATTAGAAGGGGTACTAATACAGCAGGCTTGTAAAAGGAACACTATTTTTGGTATTCAATTGTTCCCATGTATACGAAAGACCGAACCGATAAAAAAGACCCAACCGAAAAAGATGTTTTAAATTGTGAAAACATCTTATTTAAGGCCAGGCCTTGAAGACAATAAATAGAACAAACAGTAGAAACCATAAATGAAATATTTGACATCATATTAAACTTGTGCTCAAAAAATTCAATTCGTTGAAGTATGAAGCACGCGTAGATACAATAAGCTTAACCTACATTTCATCGGGAACCAAGCGCAAGCGAGCGGCGGTGCTGGCGGTAACTGCATTCATTACCGCCGGAGCGATATCGACCTGGCGGATATCCGGAGCTGCAGCTCTGCGCATCCTCCCTGCACTCGCTGATTCGTTCAAAACGCTTCTATTGCTACGCGGTTACTTAAGGTTACGGAAATGACCTACTAATTTTTGAGTTTTTTTTTTTTTTAATTTATTGGTTTTAGTTTTTTTTTGACCAGATAAGCAATAGCATTGTTTTCGTAATTTGCACTAGAAATTAGTAGATGCTTAGGTATGTAACTAATGATTTATGTAGACAACATATAACCTCTCCAGTTTTTTTGAAGTGAAAACTTCTTTAGCGGCGTTGAGCACTTTTTTTTTAATGAAAATGGTGATGTTTACAAAAAAAAACGATTAGTAGTCCATGTTATTGTAAAATCACGACGAATCTGAAAAGTTTTATAATGGACGCTATTAGTATATCTATTACGATAAATCTGTCACAAATAGTATAACACGAACATGTAAAGCTCTTCGAAGTAAAATCACTGGTCTATTGTAATGTCAACCTGAAAAATGTTTGAGCACAAAATGAACTCCCTGCTGAATAAATCTTCCAGTGGAGTCATAGAGACAGTATTAATATTCATTTGACCCTACAACCTCTTTACGGCTTAGTCCGATAAAAAACTTGATAAAATGTTTTTGAAACCCATATATTGTTTTTATGCTATATTCCTTTTCCATTATGCATACAAATATTTGAACACAAGGAAATTGCATTATTCAACTACTCTCTGTTAAATCGTTAATATTAATATTTACCTTTCAGTGCGCGCCTTGTCTTGAGTGCGCAAAATGTAGAATTGAACTGGAATTAAAGTCTGCACCTTTGTTTTAATGTCACTGGTGCGAAACGAATTTTAAGTTATATTTGCAAGTTCCCTTGTTTACTCCCCTTTTGTTTTTGTAACTGTCTTCTGTTTCACTGGGTTAAAGTTTATATTTTTGGATAACGAGCGTCCCGTCGCGATCCCGCCTGCGTCCACCTGGGCGCATAGGTTTCCAATGTGTAAAAGTTTTGTAAAAAAACTGTAATATCTAAAATTATTTTTTAAAGAGAGATTTTTTAATATAGAAAGTTTATTTTCAAAACGTAAACAAGATATTATGAACTTTTAAAATTACTAAGATATAAGATTTAGCGGTTTAGCTCTTAAAACTGATATATGTAATATCTGAAGAAGTATCAGAAAAGGTTTTTTCTTGCCATAAACAATTGCATAATACACACAACCATGAAGAAAGGTCTTTGCCCCGTATTGTAACAGTTTCGAGTAAGGTTTGTAATGTTTAACCATGCCAAGGAAAGAACGTGGCCAAAGAGAATACTAATCGAGTAGGAAACGATGTGTACTCTAGTATAGTGTTTACCAGTAGAAGCAGTGCGTCGCCACGGGCCATCCGCTAAGTAAGGTCGCGGTATGCCTGTAATGATGAAACATTTGAAATTTTCCTTAGTTTAGGAGTTTCCTATTCCTTTATGAAACAGTCACAATTATTAATGATAATAAACACTTATTTTATAGATTACAGCCTAAATAAAGTTTTAAGTTTTCATTGAAAAATAACTTATTCAGGAAGATTTATTCAGATCTTACTAGTACCTACCTACCTCCGGAGATTATCGCGTTCAAATAAACAAAATCTTTCGCTTTATAATATTACAGTAAAGATTATACCTACCTCATATTATCATTATTAGTGCAATTTTGATAATTTTATCGTGAAGTAAAACTGCAAAAAAGTACTGGTTTGTTTTGGTATAGTATTTTATGTGAGGAATGGCCTTTAGTCTTAATTATACTTTAATGTCATAGTCTAGCTCATTTATAAATTATAAATTTATTTTCGAACAAAGTTGTGTATTATTGTGATCACTATTTCCCTTCCAAGCTGGAACAATGTAACCGTTGGTGTTAGTAACAATGGGGAGCTGCGAGGAACCGGCGCGTGACGCAGTTCCATTAATGTTATCCGAGCTCCAGAGAAACAATGAGGATTATGTCTGTACACAATGCCAACATTATGATGAAAGATCCTTAAAGTTTCGGGAATTATTCGAAGCAAATTTATTTCTGTAAGGGTTAAAACTTTAAACACATACATGCGACACGAAGCGTTTATGTTTATGTTATGTTAACATGATACGGTATTCGGCTCTGCGTTTTATCCAAGAAATAAGTAATAAAATGCCATTGGAATTTAATGAACCTAGTATATTACACGTTTCTGTCTCTACTTCAACCATGTAAAACGTCAAGAGAGGTCCATGCCATACGTTACTTCCACATCGTTTCATGATTGATTTCTGATAAATCCTGTTCTATATGTATAAAGTTACTAACCAATGTTCATGGACGACACTGAGCAGTTACCGTCAGGTGGACTGCATGAACTTTTGCTGCTTCAATCCACTACACAACACGGCATCGCTTCACGACATCGAAACGTGTTAGGATGCGACGTCGTATCGTCTGTTTTAGTTCTTAGTCAGTACAGTGGTGCTGAAGGACGGATAAAAGCTGCGCCTGAATTTGCGCATGGTTGCGTTTGATCTCGTTTTTAAATCTTAGAATTTCAATGGCGACAAGTTAAGTTTAATTAGCGCTTAAAGTAACTTAATACATTACCACAAATTATATTAATACTTACTTTAATTTTATATTATAACTTTTGTGTCGTTGCCGCCTATTTTTTTTTATTCGTGTTTGTCTGTGGGAATTCAGATACTGAAGAACAAATAAAGAATATTTGGTGTTCTATTGTATTGTTTGATACTGTTCTGCATATTCATATGTATGACTTAGTTTCATAGAAGTCACAAAGACCCGTACAAGATGTAGAAACTTTCATATGCGTGGCAAACACCAAACATTAATGAGAGAGAACAAAGGCATACAGTTTGTCATTCATATAGGTAGTAAAGATGTATTAAGCTCAAACAGTGTGAGCTAGACTTTGTTTTGTATCACAAGTGTTGGCAGGATCGTCGGCTGGGAATTTTTGTTATCTGCAATAACAATAACGTTGTTTGTGAACGCGGCACAAAATGGGAATGAATGTAGGCGACATGTGACTGCAGGAAAATATTTTGTGTCAGCAAAATTATTTTATGTTGACTTTTATGTAACGTGCTTTTGTGATAGTGAAGGATTTTATGTGAATTCTTTGTGTCATCTAATTATTTTGTAGAGATATTAACAGCTTTTATTTAACTTTCAATATTTGTAAGTATGTAAGTAAATATGTTTAGATCAAATCTTGCAAACTGAATTTAACCCACGTCTTTGCCAGGTGATAGAACCAGTGTTGTTTAACCGTGGAGGTTCCATCGCTACACCTATTACTAGCGTGAAGCAGCTCTTGTGTTTCGTTGGAAGGGTGTGGTTGCGGGTTCACTTATAACATGAGGCGACCATCATCGACCTCGCGAGTAGCAACGTATCTATGATCGATTTCTGATAGTAACCCTGTTCTATATGAAGATGCTTACAGATGTTCATGTTCGGCAGACACTACTTATCATCATGTGCACTACTTGCGTTATTTGTTACTTCACTCTTATTATTTAAAAACTTCTCAGCGTGCGATTGAGCTGAAGGAATACACTTTGATTGCTTTTATGCAATTATAAATGATTAATATTATTGTTAATCCAAAATGGCCGCCGCAACAAAATGACGGATTATATATTTTTGTACAACCCTCCCAATACAGGCATCAAATAAAAGGGTATTATTTTAAATTCTTTTCAGTGCATTGAAACAAAAGTATGCTTTAACAAAAAATTTTATATGACAAAAATATAAAAAAATTGTAATATCAATTTATTACATCCATGATGACACGTAGGATCTTCTGCCTCGTATTCATCAAGTTTAAATATCCATTGCTTCTTAAGTATATACTACGAGTATTATTTGCCGTAGTAACTTGGTAAAATAAATACGTACGTATATGACCGTTATTTTGGTCGTACGCTACGCCATGTAGGTATGTACCTAGAGAGGACACACAGAAGTAAGTCACGATCGTTTATAGAGAAATAAAATATTTATTCTATTTAATACATATCGTGGTATTAAATTTTGTGACAAAATCTTCAATCACGAAATGTAAAGGCTTAAAGAACCCTTCGTTGTTCCGTTCTAGGCATCACTGCTCATTTCTGTCTAGTAACAAAAGTTTTAAGCGCCTCTGTATTCAGGTCTGCATGCTAGTTTCTCATTTTTATAATACCTAAACAACGTTCGGAAATATTTAACTGAAGTTGTACCAAAGCTACTAATACTAAAGTAGTAATAATAGACAGGCATATGAGCTTCCCGCATCAGCAGGACCCAGCAGTACGGGAGACGGGAGAAGAGAATCTTTAGCTGACCTGACTCTTAAAGAAAGCTTCAAGAACCTGCTACTTGTACATAAATGCCAAAGCTCCAGATAATAAAATACCTACTATCAATTAATATTAGAAACGTGTTTTACATCGTTAATTAAATGTTATTAATAATTTTATTAATTTGCACATTTGCCAAGCAAATTGTCAATGTAACAAACAATATTTCAAACAACTAATGGACACATTTGGCATTATTAATCCTCTGTCAACCGGGACCACCTAAGTAATACATGTCTAATAGATTTATCAGAATTGCCTTAAACTTAATCGGAACTTAACTAATGAATCGCGGAGTGACGCTTTCTGTAAATTGATGTGTGAGACGGCTTGATATACACAGGCTTGTGTTCGTTATTGTTCACAAGTGGTTTAGCCAGCATATTAAATTTTGCTTTTACTCTTATATGTCCCGTGATATTCAAAATCTCAAGCAGAATTACCAGATTCATCGGGATGATTTAAAGCTTAACATCAATACTATATGTTGCATTTTTAATACGCTTTTATAAGCTTCGGTCGTATCTATTAATACATGTATGTTTCTAACGGAATCTTTGAACGCGATTTTTACCCACTTTGAAATATCGGATTAAGTTGAAACTTTGCTTGCTTATCAAGAACCGATAACAATACAATATTCTATACATATCTCTTTAAATATCGCACTCCTATAAGGGATAAATGTTTGTATGAAAGTCCCCCAATTTTAACGCAAGCTCAATGATACTTAGTATTTAGCATAGTGATTTGATATAATGGAATATCTTTTTCAGCAATTTTGAAAAATCAAGAGGTGTAATAGGGGTTGAGTGTTTGTATGGAAGTCCGCAAATGTTAATGCAAGCAAAATGGAAGTTAGTATTTGTCTTTTTGGTTTTATGTATTGGAAGATTTATTTAAATGAGGTTTGAAAGTCAATCCATAAGGGGATGAAATAAGGGCTGAAAATCTGCTTAGGAGTCCGACAATTATGATGCAAGCGAAATAAAATTTAGTATTTGACTTTCTGGTTTGATAGCTGAACTAAAATGTAGGAAATACATAATTGTTTAAAAAAAACACGCTTTTGTAAGTAACTAAAAAATCGAAAATTAATTTTCTATAAGTTAAAAAAAGGACTGTTTTTGAGATACTTTTTAATGACGATAATAACCCTCTAACACCCTGCGCATTTTTACGATAAAAAGATTTTTTTCTTATCGCTCTATTTTTTTAACTTATAGAAAATTATTATTTATTGATTTATCTTTACATCGCATTACGATAAATAAACTATCCATTAAAATAAACAAAAAGAAACTTAACTTGTTGTCGTAAGATGTTACAGTTTGTAACAAAGTTTCAGTTTGATGTAGGTACACATGTAGAGCTTCCAATCGATACAGAAAACTTTCTTCTGCTTTTACGTCTCTGTTAGGAGTTTTCATAGCTGTATTCGCTAGAGCAGTATTAATCTTGAAAGTTGAAGTTTCACTGACTAGTTGAGGTCGTTACATAAATATTTGGATTTCCAACCCAAAATACTTTCATGGGTTCTATAAATAGATAAGGTACCTATAAATAGATACACGGTGGTAACTCATATCATAACATCCATCATAGTAATTTTAGTCGTATTTTATATTCCATTAGCTTATATTTTTTCTATAATAATGACTTAGCTGCAATACCTATATAACAGATGTCCATTTGATGGACAGCGGCCACTGCCGTGCAAGCTTGCTTGAGGTTGCCTACAAGCAAGTAGATACCACCCCTGAAAACCCCTGGTGCCTTCGATGTCGGACTACAAGGTTTCTTCATCTTCCAATTTTCGAAATGAAATATATTTACTAGGGTTGCAACGGAACTCCGCCTCCACCTCCGTTACTGCGGAACTTTCGCAAAAATCGAACTTTAGCATCCGCCTCCGCATAATTTTTGCGGAGTTATAACGGAGATTTATTTACATTGATCTGGACATACAACGCGCAAGGAAGGACGCTAGGCAACGCGGCCGCTCAGCTACATGATGCAACTAGATAAATATCTTTATTCTGATAGAAGTATAACATCAAATATGAAGTTTTTTCTCCCATATTTCACACTTTCTTATTAGCGCCATCAAGTTCCGTGCTAAGTGAACAATTATTTAGTGACAACCGACATGGAAGGTGACAAATCCGCAAAGCTGTTGTTCATGAATATAATTTGCCTCTTCTTAATTTGGATTATTAGCAATTATTTGACTTTTTTTAAGAACTGTACTATGTTAAGTTTACCTCCGCCTCCGTTAACCTCCGCATCCGCGGAGGTGAACCTCTTAACTTCCGCATCCGCCTCCGCCTCCGCTAAGATGGCCTCCGTTACAACCCTAATATTTATAGCTGTTCTTATTCTACATTTTACAAAAAAACTAACCCTCACTAAATAACGTAGTGCGTTATTGAGGGTTTTCTACATTTACAATATTTACTTCCAAGTCACACAATATACACTACGGTTTGTTTCCAATTCTGAAATAAATGATTTCTGAGACTTCAAAGGCTTCTCTCACAAACAGTATAACGGTTAGTAGGGTATTGTCGGAACGGGGTAGCATAAAAGTCATTTGTTTTATTATCATTTTTCCAGTTTCTACTCGACTGTACTATTTTTTTCCACGGCCATTAGCTGATGTTCTATTATATTAATGAATCACCTGCGGTCGTGCGGTTTGCTTCTCGTCTTGAGGGAAATCCGATGCCATAATATTATTACAATGTATAAATTGATCAACTCGTGTCACTTGTATGTTTTAATTCGTGTTATATTTTTAATTCAATTGCATTGTCTTTGTAGAAAATGTGTTATGATATTATTAAACATTTAATGTAAATTGGTAGGTATAAATCGCAGAATTTAAAGAGCACATTCAGTAGGTATACTGTGTTTTTTTTTTTTTGTTGACGGGGGGGAAACCTTCAAAAGGTACACCGAAGCCTTGG
>MOOZ01000160.1:578742-603292 GCA_002930495.1 Cecropterus lyciades
TTGGCGGTGCTCATAACCACAAAGACATAGCCAACGCTTTTAGGCGTCATTTTACCGTTAAGTCGCCTTTGTATACCGTGCCTAGCAATGCGAGCGGTGAGGGGACCATCGTGGCTAGACGAAATGCAAAGATACCTGCGCATTGCGTAGCTAAGATTATTAAAGAAATGAAGGGTGGAAAATCACCTGGTCACGAAGGTCTCAGCATTGAACATTTTAAATACGCTGGTGTTCACCTACCACGAGCTTGGGCCACTCTTATTTACCTGAGCCGCTAATGAGAACCATAGTAATTCCGGTAGTCAAAAATAAGACCGGTGACATATCCGATATGAGTAATTACCGCCCCATCTAACTTGCTACAACCGCAGCCAAGGTTTGACAGCTTGTTGAATGGTTGCCTCAGTCAGTATGTTCATACAAATGATGCACAATTTGGTTTTAAACCGGGAGTATCCACTGAGAGCGGCATTCTTAGTCTGAAACACTGTCAAGTACCTACTATACCACAAGGGAAACGCCGGTTTACGCATGCTTCGACCTTTCCCGGGTATTCGATTTGGTCGCTTATGACGTATTGTGGAGTAAGTTGTGGAACGTGGGTGTGCCGGTGAAATAAATTGTCCTTCTTAAATATTGGTATGCTAACCAACAGAACCAGGTAAGGTGGGTCGGTGCACTGTCGGATGAGTACAGAATAGAGTGCGGTGTGAGACGGGGTGGATTGACCTCGCCCCCTTCTACTTAATCTGTATGTCAATCAACTTATTGAGCGACTGAGAGGCATGCATGTCGGCTGCCACATTGATAATACAGGTGTTAACAACATAAGCTATGCAGATGATATGGTGTTTGCTCAGTCCCTCGATAGCAGAGCTTAGGAAGCTCATATCGACCATCGAGACACATGAGGAGGCGCAAGGCTTAAAAGGTACAGCTCCAAGAAGAGTGAAATACTTGTATTTAAAGCACCCAAACAGCGACCACGCCATGTTCCGACCGCGTGTCTCGGTGGTGTAGCACTAAAAGTAGTGGATAGATTTAAATATCTAGGTCACATTATAGGCAGTAACCTAAATGATGATGGTGACATTGAGAAGGAACGCGGGGCGTTAGCAGTCAGAGGCAATATGCTTATCCACAGATTCGCTTGGTGTACAGCGGAAGTTAAAGTAGCTTTTTTTTGAAGCATTCTTTACATCCTGCTACACCGGTGGACTGTGGGTGACTTATTCGTGCCGGGCTTACAACGCCCTGCGCGTCCAATATAACAACGTCTTTAGAGTGCTGCTGGGGCTGCCGTGGCGATGTAGCGCCTCAACCATGTTTGCAAGTGCGCACACTGACGGGTTTCACGCAATAATGCGCAAGAAGACGACGTCCGTGCTTGCGTGGCGTGGGCTTGCTTAATAGCCCCAACAGTATTCTAACGATGATTGCCGCTAGACCGAACTACCCCATCCGAAGGCACTGGGTGGAGACAGCCATCGGTCTAAAATAATAACTAACAATACTAACGTACAATTTATGCTCAATTGTTACTAGCATACTAACAATTTATGGATGTACCAACGTCTGAAAAATCTAAAAAAACGCTGGTTTTGTTTTAAGGCGGATTCAAAAAGTACGGTCGATCTATGTACCTCTTAGATTGCACCTATTCTAGTCAATTATCAATAAAAAGGATTTGAGGTGTGTGAATTACATATATTTTTTAGTTTCAAACTAAAATTATTTTCATTATTATAAAACTGCAACTATACATGACGCTATATAGTAATGATATTTCTTCTTTTGCTTGAGGATTAAAATCGAGTAAGCACGTTACTCCCAGCTTTATGGGAGTGTCAGCAGTTCAGTACGTCGATGTCGCTATTTATAAAGAGAAATTAGTCAATTTTGGTTCGCATAGTACAGGAAACCTACGGGGGTACTCGTCAATAAATAAAATACGAGCATGTAGTAGTACGTGTAATTTGTCTAAGATATAATTAGGAACAATAGAAATCGGGCAGGTACTTAATACATTGTTAAATAAGTAAAGCTTAATCATTAAATTAATACTAATGTTGAAGCATTTTGCTAGCATCACTAGCATGTGAAGTGAGGCGGGGTCAAAGATAAGGGCAAACCGAAAATGTCGTATTCTGATTAATGCCCAGTAATGGGTTGATGATGATGATATTAAACTTATTTGTATGGGTTATTTTACACTGGAATAAATCTCTTTAACAAGTTTGCTAATTAACAAGTGTTTATTTATCCAGAATTGGCCAATTAGAGTCACTGAAGATCCTTATATCAGATAATTCATTACAAATATCAAATGGATAGAAGTATATATTCTTCATAACTTAATTATTTACTAGACAACCAATAGAAACTAAAGTCTCGTTTACGAAAGCTTTATTGCTTCACTTTATAAATTACATTTATATACAAATTCATTTCGACATGAAATTCTCTAATAGAACTCAAATTTACGTCGCGAAAGGCAGTCGAGTTCCGCACGCAAAAGTATAAAGGGTAACAGTCGAAGAGGGCAATGAAATAATGAGCGGCAAAGAAAAACAGCTTTATTTTTAACTTTTTTAATAGGGATAACTTATATAATATGCAAGGGATAGTCCCAGGATCTCTAGTGACAAACGGATAAAACCATTCATAAATGGAGAATCACATATTATCACCTGCTCAATAAATACAGTCAACAGTAAGCATAATCTTAAACAAATCCGTAAACGGTAGTTACAACGATATCAACCGAGTTCGAAAACTAAACACGATCGGCCGGCCGCCCGGGCGCCGCGTCACTGCGCGGCGTGGCGCGGGCGGCGGCGGCGCGGCTAGGACGACGAGCCCGCGCCGAACATGTTGGCGGTGAAGGCGGGCGGCGGCGCGGCGGGCGCGGCGCCCGCGCCGCCCGCGCCGCGCGGCTTCGGCGTCGGCGGCTGCAGGTACTCGTGCCGCGCCAGCCCGAACACGTCGATGCGCTCCTCCTTGCGGTACGCCAGGCACGCGCGGATGAAACTCTGCAACGCACACCGACGTCTTTATTTTTATACTTCGACCCTCGACATCGTTCGCTAGCGATATTACTATTGAAAGTTACCATGAATACTACTTTTAAATTAATGTACCAAACAATCTTGCTTTGCGTTACCTGCCTAAACCAAAGAGATATGTATATATATATATATTCTTTGGTTTAGGTATATATAAAATATCTCAAAAACATAAAAATCCTCCATGCTACTGAAATCTTACATAAGCTCTATGAAGTTCGATTACATTTTTTATGCTTTTGTTCTTCTTAAAAAGCATCTTAAAACACTATAGGATATGAAAATAGTTCATTGCTATATTGACAGTCATCATCAAGTCAATGGAATTATTGTGGAAAAACATTGCAAAACATTAATTTTTATAATTGTCCACAACATATCACTTTCTTTTTGAAACCTTTTAAGTGGATCAAGCCCCATTATCCCTCCAGAATAATCCTCTTACGAAAAAGAGGGTGAAATCAATAAGAATGCACAGTATTAAAAGTATCTCATTAGTAAAACAATCGCTAAGCTTTTGTACAAAAAAACAAGAAAGAAATGGTTAAAACAATAGAATCAGTGATACCAAAGGCCACCACACTACACACCATACCACACCCACAATGTTGTTGTAAAAGACAACATTGTTTAAAGCTGCCGTTTTAGTTTGGCGGGTGTGGCAAGAGTTACAGTTGTCCAAGGCATTACATCTTAGTACTGCCAAGTGATCGCAACATACCTGTGACTAACCATAGTTAAGATTTTTTTTTTATTATATGGGATTAATTACAGATTTCCATGGGCGGCAGTTGCCTTGTACCATTAAATGGACTGCATGCTTATTTAGGATATTATGATAAACATACACATTTGTAATAAACAAAATACTGTTTAAGTAAATAATATGTTTTTTATTTTATTTTATTTTGAACACAAACAGTCTTATAAGTAACACGATAACCTTCAAGTTATTTTGTTGTTATTCTTCAAGTTATATTGTTTTGTGAAAAGTTTTAGATTAGATATGCCAGCTGCTAATTATTAAGATGCTTGCAGTATATAGTAGACCCATCTTCAATATATATAAACTTAGATAAAGCGTTAAATAAAGTTATAGTGTTAAAAATAATATACATACCTTAGCCTCATTACTGACAGTGGGCTTGTTGGCGAACTGAACCTCAGTCGCCTTCAGGATGGTGTTCTCCTCTAAGATAGTGGCCTGGCTCTGGTTGTGACCAAAGGGCTTCTTGCCGTACAGACACTGATAGAAGATCACACCCACGCTCCACACGTCCACCTTACTACTGATCTTTGGTGGGTTCTTGCCTACTACGAAGCACTCCGGTGGCAAGTACCTAAAGAAAGCATTTATTACATTAATTACAACATAGAAGTGGTAGCACTATTTGTATAGAATTGATTACTTAAATACAAGGCCATTTTAATTTCTTCTTAACAACAGCAGTCCTTTTGCTCTTACGTTCTCATTTGCTGGAAGTGTTTAAGCTAAGTAGTTAACACAAAGCCTTCCAACAGACTTCAACCGAAACATAACAATTTAAGACATATAGAAAACATCCTAATTGGGGTCGACTATAAGGTTTCCAGAAACCATAAATTATAATATATATTTTTTTACATTCTATATCAGAAAACTACCAAGGTAATCAATATGCAAAAACTGTTATCTCTAATGAGTCACAACTGTAGATAAAGATTAAATATTGAGAGCTCTTATTATGGCCCAATATGATATAAAAGATAAGAGAGATATTTATATACTAGTGAATAAGCATTCCTTTTGTAAAAGGACATGTCCCTTACTTGTAAAAAAAAATAGAACCATTGAAATATTTAAAAAGGTTAGTCATAATTTTATTAAGATCTGAAATTATGAAAACTATATCAATTTTGAAAACCTATTTAAAATATCCCACACTTTCGGTTTACGTGTCGTCGTTTATTTCATCCCACCATTTTATTTTAGTTCTTTACTTCACTACACCATTTTCTAACGGTTCAAAGAACACATTTACATAATTAACTTCCACCTTTCACCTGTTGAGTGTTATGCCTCTGTGTAAAATGCCTATGACATCTAGGCAGATTTACTACAACTATTAATTTATTAGGCTAAAATGGAAATGGAATTCTAAAAATTTCTTTATCTCATTATGGTCGAGAGATAAACACAGTTTACAGTTTATTTAATCTCAATACCTCATGTGGGTCAAAACACATTATCACTTGTCTTCAAATTTGTGGGAAGGTTCACTAACAATTATTTTCGAAAGATACTAATATTATAAACGCGAAAGTTTGTGAGGAAGTATGTATATTCGTTACTCTTTCACGGAAAAATTACTGATCCGATTTGGATGAAATTTGTCCCATTTTTTTTTAAATAAACGCTTTATACACTCATAGCCCCACACTAGGATTTTCTGCTGTGTCGTGGGTGCCATGGACACACAAAGACGAATACACAAACACCCAGACCCAGAAAAGAAATCTAAATTCATCATTCAGATGCCTGTCTGGCCGGGGATCGAACCCTGGACCCACTACATGGCAGACTTGACTGGTCCACCCCGTAGGTCGTCAAAAGTTTTAGTTTTAACATATAAGACAATTGGTAAATGAGCGAAACAGGCTAGCTAGTTGCAAATAAATCATAAAAAGACTCACCAGTAAGTGCCTGCACCCTGGCTGGTGAGATCCATGCCGTGGTCGGGGTTATAGTTCTCCTCATCCATTACCTTGGAGAGGCCAAAGTCTGTGATCTTTATCTCCCCACAAACATTGCCCTCCGTCAGTAGGATGTTGCCAGGTTTCAGGTCGTAATGGATCACCGGTGGTTTAATTTCGTTTAAATACTTCAGTGCAGACACCACTTGCATTACTATAGAACGTGCCTCGCGCTCCGGAATAGTCTTATGCTGTAATGTAGGAATTCATGATAAATAGATGATTTATATGAAATCTCCAAAAAACATTTGTCAAACACATTAAAGGATCTAAACCTTGTTTATAAATTAAAACAAATGATTCATAATAAAAATTGATCAACACTAAATTAGAGAAACGGCGTCGTACTTATAATAATACAAAGTTACAAGAATTTTATCTATAAATATGATTAATATGATTACTTGAAATAGTGATAAAATCGCTCACAAAAGACGTTAATCTTAAACTCTTCAAGTTATTTTATATAAGTAATATTGTTCTATTCACATACAAAAATAACCACAACTTTAAAAATACTGAATATAAATTACCTGTTTGAGATAGAAGTCGAGATCATGACCATTGCAGTATTCGAGGACTGTACAAAAGGAGTTTCCATCTATTTCAAATACGTCGTAAAGTTTTACGATTCGCGGGTGATCTAAAGCCTTATGAATATTATATTCCCGTAGTGCATGTCTGGAATTAATAAAACACACAATTGAAATTGAAAAATTCATATAATTCAAGTTTTGTAATAAACGCACAATTAAAAAGCTCATTTCAAAGCTCTAATTAAATTCCTCGCCACAGCTGTTAAATTTAAAACAAGTGCCTAACTACGCCATTGCAAACACACAAACTGCGCACCAACCAATCAATTAAATATGTTAACACAAAAGTTCTTAGATTATTAGTAGAAGCCTATCACTACATTGAGGCATAGGTGTAGGTTGGATAATTCCATCGTCAGAAGCAAAACTATCAAAATTGGTTGTCCACACACAACCGCACACACAAACACACACCCGCACACGCATACTACTTCTCTGTTTAGATTTAATTTTAATAAAAATGTAAAATTCCATCACTCGTATACAGACTCACTTGATATAGTTGGCCTTCTTGTCTTCCTTCCAGTCTTTATTTAGTTGGTGGACCTTGCAGGCGGTATACCGTTGTTCTCGCAAGTCAAATGCCTTGTGCACTTCGCTAAAGCCACCCTTGCCTAGTAGCATTAGTAACAAATATCTGAAATTAAATAAAATGAAATTGTTAATTGTGTGACTAACATTGATATCATGTCAATGCAATACATATAGTGATGTAATAGTGCAAAATTATTTATTTTTGTCAGGGAAGAATACAAATTAAAACAATTAGATCAATGGATTATTGAAAGTCACAATGTAACTCCTATACACGAAATAATAAAGGTGATTTTACCCATAATATGCTTAAAAATGCGTACATTAAAAATACTATCAATTACCTATTAAAAAGACTGTCAATTACCTATTACAGGACATACAGGCACTAATGTGATATATTTATCGTAAGTCAAATTGAATGGTAGGTATAACTTACCTATCAGAGAGTACAGGATGCTGTGAGAATCTGCTCTGATCTTCATTGTGTATCCGTTTTAGTTCTCTTATGTGTAGGTTTCTTTCTCTTTCTAACTTTTCCATCTCTAGCTGCAAATCTGCATCCTCTTTTTTTAGTGCCATTTGCCTTAACTGTAAAAAGGTAATTTATTCATAAGTTAGTAAGTAATTCCTTTTTTATATATGATTAATAGTTCACTGAAGGATAAGTAGTCACTGCCACCTATGCTCATCCAAGTAACTTCATATAGGACAAAGGATATGTCTAAGATGATCATCTCGTATAAAAGTGAGCCAGCAACCACACCCTTCCACCGTAATGCAAGAACTGCCTCCCACTAGAAACAAATGTGATGATGGTATGTCCCCGGTCGAACGACACTGGTTCTACCTCTACCACTTTAGAGAAAAAACTCCAAGGAAGTAGTTATATTCATATGAATTGATTATGAAAGAGTGACAACATGATTCTGTGATGAATGAGGAGGGTACGTTAAAGCTATGCAAATAGCAACCTGCCTGTATTTTTGAACATCATAACATTGATATAAATCTGCTTTAAAACAGCCATTGAGGTGCCTGCTAAAAGACGAAAGGTATCCTTCCCATTCTTTTTTAACTTCATGTTTATTAGTATGTGTTTTTCATGTAAGAATAGAAATAGCCATATAGTTCACTTAATACTTATCTTAACCAATCACAGTTATATTACTATTCTTGACCAGTATGCTTCATGAAATAATTTCTACTGAACCACGCCTTTTATACCAGAACCCATGACCTCAAATAGAACAACAATGTTAAATTACCTTGAATATTTATCTGTTTATTAACTCAAAACCCTTAATATTTGATGTATCTGATTTCTGTAATGTTATGGATTACCCAGGATAAAATAACTTATTTAAGTTTATATGCCTTACCACCGATATAAGGCGAAATAGGTGTGGTAGTGGTGTTGTTACAGGACACCACTAAGAAATTTATCATCTTTAAACAACTATAGATCATACCTTAAACATAAATCTTACAGTATATATGTACTTAGTGTTAGAATTATGTTAAAAGCATAAAAAAATAATCACCATGAGCCTAACCTTGAGTATCTCATCCGCCTCGTAGTATTCCTGGCCCGTCATACTGGGTAGTGGGTCGGGCTTGAGGAAAGTGGGTGCGTCCGTGCCGTTGTGTAGCGGTTGAGGTTGGGGAGTGGAGGGCGCTGATACGCTGGATGTGCGCTTGCCTCGCCCGCCACCGCCCTCGTTGTTCGACGGCCGCTTCTTGAACAGCTGCTTTTTCTGCCGGTCTATTTCCTCCTTCTCCGCAGTGATCTCTTCTTGCCGCCTACAAGATAAAGTATACGTTTACATCAAAAATAAACGAAGTAAACCATGTTCACTAGAAAAGTAATATCTCGCGTTGCTTGCACCCTAATTCGAACTTCTTACTAATATTGACACCCTCATAACACAAGGCAACATATTTGATCATGTCCATTTTGATTTATCATCATCAGGAGTAAAGTCTACACAACTGTAGCAAAAGGTTTTTATACATGCATAGGTAGTAATTGTTATGTTGAATTCTGAAGATACAGAAGCATTTCGAAACATAAAAATTTTACTTTAAAAACCTATATAGAATATTTGCTGAATTCAAGTTACAACCTTACAGGTCGAAATACTTTTGCAAATTGTATTTGACATTTGAACATAATTAAATTTCATAATTGTATATTTTGTTGTGAACTTACCTCGTCAGTTCTTGAAATGCATATCCATCAGTCCAATTTTCTTGAAAGGTAGCACCAACACGTTGGGTGACAAACTGACCGAGCCTAAGCCTATTTTGCATACACCTTTGTCTCGCTTCCTTTTTTTCAATAGTACTTTTTTCATTTAATAATTTCTTCACAACTTCTATACACTTATTAATGTGTGATTTATGTTGGTCTATAACCTGGTATAAAAATAATACACAAATATTAGTAGAATAATATTTTCACTTATTAAAAGAGTTATATATGAGAGTAAATAAGTGTCACAAAAATATACTGCATATGCACCTTGCACTGTGCTTGAACTTGATGTTTCAATTCTTCATTAGTCCGTGTTAATTCTTCTATTCTATTATTCCTTACTTCTAAATCAGAAGACGCTTGAGTTTCTAACTCTTGTATCCTCTGAAGTGTCAGTTCTGTTTGAATCTGGAAACAAAAGTAACATGATACAATTGGCACATTGTGTGGTACTATTTTACAAGGACAAGCCCACAATCCTTTTAGGATAATTAATATGCACACCTGTTTAACAGAAGTATGAGGTCGCGGTTGAGAGGCGGAACGTAAAAAAACTTCTCCTGAAGGCATTAGGGCTGATGGTGACGGTGGGTACTGAGAAAATAAAAACATTACTATTTACATATAATCAAATATTTTACAAGGAAGAAAGTATTTCATTTGTTACTCATTTCATTTCAATAAATAAATTAATTTCATTTCATTTCAGAGGAGATTCAGTAGAAGCTGTGAACTGAAAATTTGCTGACATGACAAATTACAATTTATATTAATGGCTATTGTTAAAATATTAAAACCTAATTCTATTATTTAAATTTAACAACTTCTAAGATACAAATTAAACTCCTTGGATATGATGACTTCAAAAGAATCTCAGTCAAACATATTTCTGATATAAAGCAGTAATCATGACAATAACTATATTCTTCCGGCTTGCAATAGCTGCTACAAACATTTAAATTGAGTTCAGAGGTAACAATTCATCTGTGATTAAGCTTTATACAGGATAAAGAGAATTCCTTATCTGTTTGATGCTGGACTCAGCTGACCATAGACCTTTTTTAGATATGTCGGAATGAAAATCAAATTAACTTACCATAGGATAATTAGCGCCTTGGGGAGAAGGAGATTTGGCTCCAGTGTGCCGGACAGGGCTGGATGATGGATGCTTACAGAAGTATTCTCTTATATTTTTATCTGAGGAGTTATGCCGTTGCTTGCCACCACCTCCTCCACCACCCCCTATGCCTTCGTCACCTGTAAATCACATAACAAATACTTAAAGTAAATATTGTTAAATATACAAGCAATACCATATACCTGCTTTGTAGATACCATGCACCAATTCGCTCAATGTCTGTTAAATATGTGTCTATGCACCTAATATAATCAATAAGATGTGTTCATTAAAATAGAGGCGGCCAACTAGTTCTTAAAGTAAAAACAGACAATAAATTTTACATGATGAGTCAATTGCATATTCACTTGCCACTAATCACAATCATTACAATCAAACACCAAAAAAATTTTTTTAAACACTGTTAATAAAGTGTTGATATTTTGTCTTATAAACCATCATAAAATTTTTAATTAGTATGGATATTTACCTTTCCGTTTTCTTTTTCTGTCAGTCACAGTTATAGTAGGTGTTGCACCACTTGGTGGCACAAGGGCACTCCCAGGTACAGCACTGGAGCCTCGCATAGCAGCAGACTTCTCTGGCGTTAAAGCATCAACTTCTTTATCACTATGCGAAGACCCTGTAATAACAATATTGTTTATATACCTCTTAATCATAAATATATAAATATTACAGAATTATTGAATATTGCTTAAATAAATTCTTAATTTATTACTACATACATTGGTATCATTCCTTTATCATAATTAATCCACTAATCTTGAGCACTTTTGTTAACATTTTATAATAAGTATGAATAAACAGGGCCAGGGCTAGGTACAAGATGCACTTATTAAAAAGTTACCAACTCACTTTTTGCTACAGAGCTGAGCAGACCGATGTGATTAACGCTATTCCCACTGTTATAGTAATGCATAGTGTCACATAATATGGTCCGTTCACAGAAGAATAAATGGCACTTTCACAGTTCCTATCCGGCATCGTATACAATAATGTGACGTCACAGTCCTTTTGATGGCAGTTTTCCACATAAGTTTTAAGTTCTATCTAGTCCGTAAATAAGGTTAACCTCGGAATCTCGGCGCAACGCAAAGTAAACACTCGACATCACTGGTCACTTCGCGACGTTTAATATCACTTTTATCACCAAATCACAATTTACCTGTGCTCATATTGGAGTCCTGATTATGTAGTGGCTGCCCCGTGTTGACAGTAGTTTGTGGTGCCATCTGAATTTGTGACCCAGCTGACATCTGTAAAGAAAGATGGCGTCTTTACATATGACTCGCCCACTTCATTTCAATTTTACTTGCATTATTACTAATTTTAGCACTGTTCTCACTTTACTCACACACTATTCTACAAGTAAACTGTGTATATTACACATTTTAACAGGTTTTTTACTTCAATTATTCGTATAACCTAACAAGTTTGACAAGTTGTAAACTCCAGCCGCGACTCGCGACAATCGGATACGCATCCGCGGGGAGCGGTAAACGCGGGGGGAGTGGAGAATGGAGATCGTCACGAAGTTTGCTCCGAATGTAATAATAATAATAACGACGGGCGAGGCGCCATTTTACAAGGATACAAGGCCGAAAGCATTGTTTTTGAAAATTAGAAAAGGTTGGGTACACGATACCACAATAAATCAACAAACAACACAAACCGATTTCGCAAGATCGACGTGAAAGGTTTAAGTTAGCATTCGTAGTATAGTTTCCGGCAGGTCAACAGCCCGTGATTTGTGGTCGTGGTCGGCGTAAATATTGCACAAATAGAGAAATATAGAAATAGCATCGTTGGATAGGAATCGATCGTTCCGCTTGTTTATATCGTTAAAAATGTACAGTAAGCTAAATCGTTCACCGTTAATTGAAAGTACCTACAGGCCGGGTATGTATGAAATCGACTTGACCGATTATTCCCGCAACGAGGTGCGGTGGCAACGGCGGGTGGCGGGCGGAGTGCCACCGACCTGCGGCGAACGAGTACGTGATATCGGCGCTCGTGCCCCACAACAAACTGCTTACTGGACGTGTTACGTAGGCGTCTGTGCCGCGATGTACCAACATAAACACAGATAGGTAGGTGTACTCGTGTAAGTACCTAAATATATAGGTAGGTACGTATTCGGCCGAGCCGCGAGCGATAAACTTGTATACGCAAGCCAACACTGAATATTTTATAGGTACATGACTTGGGAGTACAATCCTGAACATAGTATTGGGGTAGCTTGAGTAATATAACTTGGGAAAGAGGATTTGTGCATTGCAGAAGCAAAATTGCATAATAATGGAATTCTCACGTAAAATCACTGACCATTCCGATTAATAGTAATTTTCGATATATACATTATATTCATATTTATATACAACAGTTTATTGTATATAAATATCAATATATTATGACTGACTTAGCGCATTAAATCTGTCAAGTTAACTTTATGTGTCAAAGTTCTTAAGTTAGTGAGTTAAGTGAAAAAAAAACAGTTTAATATTACATTTTTCTTCATTTGCTTGTATCTTTAAAATCAAAATTTTGACGGTCATGAATAAAATAATTCAAACATATTCTTAGCTCGTTTTAAGGTAAAAACATGCATACAAAATAGTTGTTTTACAAATTTGCAGCACGGTTGGCTGATAAACGCCACAAGTACAGATAGATAGCCAACTTACAAAATCTAAATCGATATCGCGAAAAAATGTGTACAAGTGGGTAGCCCATCTGCCAGGAGAGATAAACATCGATTTTCTACTGACAGTAGGGGTTCAATAACATTATCACTTAACACATTCTTACTAAATCTTACAACATAATGTCTAGAATGTATAGTGTTAGTGACGAAATAAATAATTTTTCTTGTCACTTAGATACGACTGAAAATAAAATATTGAAGTTTGTTGCTCGGTTATTGATAGCAAACGGCGAGAAGTGCATTATAATTACGAATAACAACCGTAATACGATACTAATAAAGTACACCCAATGAGTCACATTCAGACAACCCAACATGGTCGGTGAAACATATCAAACGAGCATATTAGCATTATCGTCGTAACGTTGCCGCTCTGAACTCCCTCCGGTGCCTCCTGCCCCCTCCTCGCCCAAGCTACCACCTCCTTACCATTACTAAACTAGCAACAAAAGAACAGCGCATTTCGATTGAATCAAATTAACGATAAGGAAAATAATAGACCACGTGACGACGACACGAGTTAAAATAATATTCAAGTCTCACATATTTCTGACAAGGCTAACTGACGTAATTTCCTGATAACGGGCAGATTGTTAGGTATTGTCTATTTACACTCGAAAAGCGATCCAATATTATGCCATTTGGGGCATTTGAAACGTCGAGCGATATAAAAAGTTATAAGTGTGTAAAATGTTAACACGATCTTTGAATCGACCAATGATTTGACTGCGCAGTGCTTATTGTTGTGTCTATTTTTAGCGCACCTAGCATCAGGCGAATGGAAAGTTAGCGAGCTGGCAACATAATATGTAGGTAGATACATGCATATAGCGCGTACATACATGGACACGCACATAAAGACTAAAGCGTCTAGCGCAAACTGCTATGTTGCGAACAAACACTCCAAGTTGAATTACAAACTTTAATTACCCGGACTGAAAGCGGCAATTAAACGCAGAGCGTGTTTTTAAAGCGAAATGTTTTTAAATGTGGACGGCAAATTGTCGCAGGATTGATCCGAACTCAGTACATCTGAATTACCTACTGGTTCACGAAACGTTTGATAACAATTTAGAGCTGAAGAACTCTGCGGCTGTTATTGATCACACCCCGCCCCCATCCCGCCTCACTAAACTGCCCAACTCATTTCATCTCAGATTACAATTCTAAGCCAAGTTAAAAGTGCCATTCGCATAAAACATCTCATCTAAATTTCGTTAATTTGTAATGTACCAAGAATTTAAATTATGAATGAAACAATTCAAATATAGTTTTATTATTTCAAATACATCATGCTTTAAAGGCTTCTCAGCGGATGAAGATCATAGTTTATACGGTAATCATATTATGTATTTCTTCAGCTTACTTTATTTATAACTAGGTTTTTCCTGTCCGTTTTCGCTCGCGTTTACCACAAAACACTGTCATTTGATATGTAAACGAATATCACCATATATTTGACTATTTAGAGTCTTCTAACTTTCTAGACTCTGGTCGAAATATGTTCAATAGTTCATAGATTAGACTACTTTAAACATAAATACAAGGAAGCAGAAGAAAATTAGAAGTTTATTAATTTACGCATAATGCATGAGCTCATAAAATGCCAGATATTTTATAAATTGTTAATTATGTAAAGGTTTAAAATTTTATGACTGTACATATTGTGGTTAATAGTGCAAAAATATTAGTCAGCGATCTAACTATTAAGGCTTAACCTACTTAAAGTGGAATTTCTTTTGGGACTTACATTATTGTTGTGGAGAGTAACTAAGATCTTATAAAATTCTATGAAATTTGTTGTTCTTGTTGTTGTTGATCTGTTTAACTTTAACTACTAGGCTTTTTTTCCTTAAAATTGAAAATTAAAACCAAAGTTTTGAAAAATAACAGTAATGTAGACAATACGTTTGTTTAATATCAAGATTATATTCGTTATCTAAAGGTCTTCTGGGTGTGATTTCGTTTGAATTGCTCGCTGTCGGTGTCGCCCCCTTGAACTGGGCTCCGCTTTTTTACGAAAACACTAGGGGTGTCACTGGAAACGACACACGGTGTTAAGTTGCTCTGATTCATTTTGTAATTAATTTTGTAAAACCTGTTGGCAATCTTTCTTTGTGTCCAAATGCAACATCTTTTTTAAGTTTCTTTCTACACTGATAAGCACTATAATGGTGGGTGTCATAGATACACACAGAACATAATTATACATATCAACACAGACATTCAAAGCTTAAATCTGAATTCATCAATCAGATATCCAGCTAACATGGAATGGAACTTGGAACCCTTGGCTTGTCAAACCGGTATGATGTCCACGTCATTTCAACAACAATTATGATGACCCGATCATAATTGTACAAGACATGAGCTACATAACATAAGTCATGTAATCTAAATAAAACTTCTAAAGGAACATCAAAAATGAAATATAAAAAGCAATAATCCTCAAGTCGAGGTGAAAATCATTGATTGATTCAAAACATGTATGTATACGTAAAAACGTATTAATCAATGTTTTGATTTTTTGAGTCACGTTCAAATAATACAGGTTCCCTCAAATTCCAATATTTTCATTCGCCTTAGTGAAAGCTAGCACCGTGTCGGGGGTTGGGGCGTGTGCATATCTGCGGCGCAGGAAACTGCGTCTCGGCTCGTCTCGTTGAAGACAATCAATACTCAGTCACATCTCTGTCCCGCATTCATTGTAGAAGCGCAGTACCGCGGACCCCAAAATCCCCTCTTCCGGTGCGGTGTTCAGCCGCGTGCTGTTTAACCCAATTTTCTAGTGCGAGGGGTGTGTAGGGCGCGAGGTGCAAGGGGGGCAGAGCCCGGCGCAACTTCGGCCGCAAGTGTGCAGCGGCGACGGGGCGCCACGAGATTCGAACCAGAGCCTGCAATATTGATTATTTCTACGAGTAGTGCCTGCTCGTCTACTCATTACACAACCATTCTCTCTGCTTGGCTTAACTTGAACCGCAATTACCAAACAAAGCGATATCTGACTGTATTACAAGGCGAATTATACTATTTAATTGCGCACAAAAATATTTTCTACGAAAACCAAAAGAAAAAAGTACGCAACTTTTAGTTTTGTTTGATGAAACGTAATAATAGGTATAGCATATTGTTATCATGCCTACGTACTACGATGAGTTCACAATTCTTAGAAATATTATTTAATGGAAACTCCGAGACTCCGAGTTTAATTAAAATTATATGAGTAATTTATTTCAATTACGTGTGATGACGGACTGACGATTCAAACAAAAATAATAAAGAAAAGGGTCACTTTTATATTCTCACTTGAAAGATAATATTGCAATAGAATTGTCGTGAAAATATTGTCCAGGGACTGGGCTGGGCTGGTGGTAAAATCTTGAATAAACTCTCATTTATAAAAATAACAATATACCTAAATAAAACTCCCTTAGATTGTCCAATACTGACAACAAAATTGAAAAATTATAAGAAGAATTATAAACTTAATTTCTTTTTAAACTCAGAGACGTATACGTATGCTCTCTAATAACCGTTCCCGAGGGACCTTTGAATACAGTAGTTTTATTTTCACCATTCACGTGCTAACAAAAACATTTCACACATCTACGCCTAACATAAAATCTCCTCCATCCGATAAAAAAGTCCTGTTTGTCTCTTCATTTAAGTACCTTTACGTTTTTATATATTTAAGCGACTTCTCAAAAGGAAAGAGATTATTTACTCGACCTTTTTTTATTTTTGTTATTTTTAATTTTTTGTGTAAAATTATTTAATAATAAAGTAACTTTACGGTTTCGAAATCAATTAAATTCTGACCAGATTGTAAAACAATTTTAGTGCTCTTAATCGAAAATAAGCAAAAAGGAAGGAATTAGAATTTAGGTTCAATGACCAATCTAAAAGTAAAATGGGTTGCAAGCGAATGAAACTTACTATTCTGATTTGTCAATAGTAATATCTCTTTCATTAATTTTACGAGCGTGATCAATAAACTAGTGTTATAAAGTGTGTTAAAAACATATTATTACATATATGAATATTTGTTTGAAAGTCCAAGGATTTCAAGACAACATTTATATCCAGATCAGGCTCGATACGAAATCAGCCAAGTTCTACAAATCATTCATATCCAAAGTTTGCTTAAGAAATAACTGCAAGATCACATGGACGATAATATTTTACTAACAGTTTTTATCGGACCAATTAATAAATAACTCAAAAAAGTGTTAGCCAACTTCAATTCAATTTACTTATTTTATATTATATTACACATTCAAAGAGAAATAATAACACGATTAAAAGGCATCCCCGTTATGAACACAGGATACTATATCGTATAATATTAGTGTACGACCGAAACAGGTTTTTCAGCCGAAACCGAATCTGAGACCGAACTTTCGGCCTTGCTCTCAGTTTCGGTCGAAACCGCAACCCAAACTTACTCTTGAGAGTGAACTTTTATTTAATTTTATTGTGTTTACAATATAATCTAGCATTCTTTGATTAATAAAAACACGCTTTCAACACTCATAGCCCCACACTAGGATTTTCTCCTGTGTCGTGGGTGCCATGGACACAAAAAGACGAACACACAAACACCCAGACCCAGAACAGAAAACTAAACTCGTCATTCAGATGTCTGTCTGGCCGAGTATCGAACCCGGGACCCAATGCGTGTCAGACCGGTATGGTGACCGCTCCGCCACGCGGATCGTCAAATAAGTAGTAGATAATAAATTAATTATTATTTTATTCATAGATTTTATTAACTCTTTTCTGTGTTTCACGCCATAAAATTTTGATAAATGTATGTTTAATCCGGGAAATGTTGGTTTTATTTTAGGTTCTTAATTATTATGACTTGTTGATTTTTTTTAAACTATGGAAGTAGCAAACGAGCCTGCAGCCCACCTGATGGTAAGTGGCTACTGCTGCCCACGGACATCTGTAACCATTCTTAGGTAAGTTCAAAGTTTCACCTAAGGCTAGCCACAGATGCATTGCTATCCCTGAGGACTAAGATGGATTGCTAAGGAAAAGTATTCCTTCCCTTAAAAGCCCTTCAGACCAGAACACAACAGCGTACGTATAACACTGCTGTTATTGGGCAGAAATAGGTGTGGCGGTGGTGCTTCCGGAATCGAACCACAAAGAGTTCTACCACCTTCTTAAGCTGTTTGTTTACCACATAGTATGCAAACAGCTTTTGATGTATAGTAACATAATGAAAAAAAAGCTAACATTAGTTGTTCTTTTTTCTTAAAACTGCCATGTTAAATTATTTCTTTTAGTGACATTTTAAGCTTATCATTTATATGCAATTCACATCAACTTAGATCCGAAGTTCGCCGAGAGACGTAAAATAATTCACGAATAGTCGAGTTTCGACGCGGCCGTAAGTTTGTAAGTGGCCGAAACAGAAATTTCGGTCGGTTACTACATAATACGCTTCAAGATTTCCAAAAGTAATTCATCATTCAGCAGTTAAACCATAGTAGTTGAACATCCCAAAATTGTATCTTTATTTTCCGTAACCCCTGCATACTGAATATCGAGGTGGTATGAAATCATAAAGTCCAGTTATAGTGTCTGAAGATGTAAGCTTTCAGAAGATTTGTGTATTAGCTATAGTTGCGACTGATCAACAAAATCTGTGAAGTACCACTACAATGTTGAGGCGTCAAGAAGTATCATAATCAATATTCATAGAAAATCCGAGAAAAATAGCAGAATGTTATTTTTAGTACGAAAAGTGTTATTTTTTTATTTGATTAACGCGTACTTACTACAGTTGCTCAAGTAACACTCTACTTCTCGTAGTTAGCCACTTTAGTTGACAAATGACACTTGTTTTTTTTATGTGAAGTGTCTTCGTCAATATTTAGGATTTGAAACCATAATTATATATAAAAAGTTTTCATTATGATGCAAAATAATTAAAGATATTGAATTACTGTGAAGTGAAGCAAAATTAGTTCAAATAGTTTTAAAATGGCATTAAGGATTTATCCCATTTTATCGTCGTATTAATAATTTATCGCATCTTTGAAAACAAGACATTAAATGATCGCAATAAAGTTATATTGCAAAGTTGGCCACTTTCCTAAGCGAGCGTAGCGACTAGCGAGCATGCGCAGCGCTCCATTCACAACAAGTGACGTGACGCGCTAAACCGGTCCGAATGTCTTACACGCTCTATTTAGCACCGTTCGCCCGTTACTTGTTGATATTCCCGTATTTTCCTAAATTATTACTGAAATATTACTTAAATTGGTGTATATTTAATAAATTAACAATGATATTTGCACAAACGCCGGCACTGGCATCGCACGGTGCCGGGCGCAGTGGGTCAGGCGAAGCAATACGGGCGGACCTTGCAATGTCGCGGCGTGACGCTCAGCTGACGCATGACGGGCGGCCCGCCGCCCGCCGCCGTCTCAGCCCCGCGTTCATTGCCTCCGCGGCAGCCGTGCTGAGTGGACGCATCGAATGCCATGTTCAACACTTTATTCATAGCCACGAATTTACACACGATATTGAATTTACGACGAAGACGAGACTACTTCGACTAGAAACGACTCCCTCGGATGTGTTTTGTATTGTGATCGACGATGAAGAATTGTTTTGATGTGATTGTGACTTGCGTAGAATAATTTATGCTGAAGTGCGGTGACGACCGGTGCGAAAGGTCGGGTTGTGTAAAAATAACTGCGGAACCGGGCGGCTAAGCAGTGGAATGAGGTTTGACGGCACGTTGTAGTCGAGGCGGGGAGAGACCGTGTGCGCCATGTTATATTTCCCTTCGCGTTCAATGTGCAAACCGACTGACTAAACACTGCGCTGTGTCTGTGCCTACTTCTCTTTCTCTCAGTGCCGCAAAAGCGTGCCTGTTGTGAGAGACGAGTAAAGTTGTTCATCCCGGTCTTCGTCTAAACTCTAACGACCGGTTAGTCTTATATGTAGTATGAACGCATATATTGTTAGTGACATTTCGCACAACTTTCGCGTGAATTTACTTTGTACAATATTCACACAAATACAAATTAAATGTATGTATACTATTTTCACTCCATTACAACCAGTGTCACAGGACATTGCATTGCATAGATTAATACATAAAAATGCTATCTGCATTAAAAGAAAGCAGGTTATAATATTTTTTACTAATTTTCTATTTACAGTTGAATAGTTCATATTCAATATCGTCGCAAAAGAAAATTTCAATTTGTCGTTTTTAAATGAACTGCCTAAGGGTAATGCAATGCAAATTCATGCAAATTAATTTAAATACAATTGTGACCTTAATTTCGTGATAAATATTTCACGCGAAATTTAGCAAGCGCCAGAAGTAGTTTCGATTTTCGAATTTGCAAAATCATCGGAGTGAGTCTAGTATTAGATAGAGATTATTTATCTGTACAATGATTTACAAATATAATAGCTGAGAGTTAGTTCAGTATAATTGGGATGGCTAGCGAGTGTGGTGACAGGCGCGGGGCCGGCGGCGCTCGGTGTCGCTGACCCCGCGGCCCCGCGCGCTTGCCTACGTTCCGCGAGGCCGCCCGCCCGCACCGGCACACTTTTCTATACTCCACTGATTAACTTATTACACATATCTCAACATTATTACATTATAATGACACAATCATAACTTTGCAATTGAAATAACTCTGTTTTAATTCATTAAGTACGAACGAGCGACCTTGACAGTGATCATTTGCATAATTTATAAGTTAATTTAGTTAATACGCGCGATTCTCATTAAAATAAGCCGCATTAAATATTTAAAATGAAATTCAAACGCAAAGTAACCGTTTAATTCGATTTGGCTATTTTGAGATTTCTATTCATGGAACGTGTTATGTTTACGTTACGCGATGCCGAACGAAATACTTTGCAACGTACACGAACTACCACTCCAATATACGTACGTACATAATGCAATCTCAAGGATAAAACTCGATTATAATTTAATAATTTATCGCACAGTAGTAACGCGGCAAAGCCTAATATTGTGAGGTAAATCGATATCACTCGATAGTGTTGTGGAGGAAAGCCTAATCGACGTCAAGGTGACTGCGCTGTAAGCGTGCCACGACACCTACCTACACCACAATAGTCTATTATTAGCGTATGCCATCATGCAAATGTTTGTCGCACTGTACGAGTGTTCGGCGAGCGCCACCGCCACACAACACATAATTATATCAATCACATACCTGTGCGTACTCTGAACTACAAAGGTATTCTACATATTACAACGAGTATTCCAAATCGAATGGAAGGGATGCAACTCACCATCTTGAAATCAGGCACTCGCTGAGTTTCTACTAGTATCTCCCCTGCGCTCACCTGTAAACACGCGATCAATGCGCTGCAGTAAACCAAATCATTGAAAGTCCCTCAGCGAGCGTTACATATAAAATAAGATATAAATCTACAATACTTTTCACGTTAAAAGTTCAACTGTAACTTACATAGCATCGATTAGAGAAACCACTTATCAAGGTAGTAATGATTATTCATTATCATTATTATAATATGTGATTTTTATCGCGAATAATATTTGCTAACAATACATAACAGTACAGTACAATTTGCTTATTTATACGAAGGTAAATCAATATCAATATTTTAAATAAAAACTACGTAGGCGCATTGACGTCTGATTGCGTTCAGTCAAGCAGAGTGAGCACTAATCTGTTTGTAGGTTGATATGTTACAAACGTACATTTACTGACGGACTATTTATGTCTGTCCGCCATCTTGTCGTCGATTGACGAAATGGGTAGGTTGGTCTCATGGTGATGGGCCGACCGTCGATTAGAAACCGTAGTGAATAATTAATATGTAACTTAAGGTCTCGACGACCGAATGGCATACTTCAAATAAACTCAATATATTTACTCACTGAAAACCGTTCCGGTGAGCAACAAATGGGACGTGATCGATAAACTAGATCATTTGAATGATCAATAGAACAAAACAACAACGTATAAAACCGATGCCCCGGCGCGGCAAAATGACGCTTGTATAGGACGAACGAGGGGAACCGGGAGAGAGGCGGGGCCGGGGGAGCGGACGGAGGCGAGACACATAATGGAATTACATATCTACCACATCACTTACTTGGCCGAGACCACAATGTATGCGTATAAATATGTATACAAGCGCATCGCTAGCCGGCTAAGTACGAAAGCGAACGAGCGCTGCGGCGGCCGAGGTGGTAAACTGGAGCCGCTGCATTATCGGAGATCACGTGATAAGCCCAATCCGATCATTATACCTCTGTTCGCGTTCACATTCGTAGAGTTAAACTTAATCTCGCTTTCTTCGCTCCTTATTCACTGTTTATATCAGATGTGTAAATATCTCGTTCATACATAAATTATTACATTGACATTAATTTCCACTTTATAGTAACTAATACTACAAATATAATTTTATTTTATTTGAATGAAAATGTGCTAATATAGTAGTCACGAGCGTCCCGTCAAAGACATATAAATGGACGGTGCAATAAATTACATATTCAAATGATACCCACCGCGATTTCATTTGATAGGAAGACTCGCGTTTCGAGTAATTGAAACGGCGCGCAGCCATTTTCTTTTGTACACGTAAGCGTGAGCCAGGTCGATGACGTAGCTCAATGATACATAGCAACGTCTCCGCGTTACCGATAAACTGAACTAACAACACGCGGAGCGCAGGAAGCGCACCGCAGAACAAAAGAGCCCCCGATCGAAAACATTGCGCTCGCTCTCATAATGTAAACCCACGGACGATACAAATACCGGTTCATTTATCATTATAACGATGTAATGACACGGATTCAAGAAAAATCCTTATTATTGCGCGATTAATGTCATTACTAACACATAAGCGGATTCAGTGTTATCTTATGAACTCGTGACTTATTTCTTTGTCACGAGTACAAAACAGAAATCAATGTATCGAAAGTAAGATTGTGTTGGACAAACGTGATACTTTGTTCGCTTCTTAGTCGTGAGCGTGTTAAAAATAAAAGGTTGCATAGGATATTTTTAAACCAACCAATACCAACTTCTTATTCATCAGCTTCATCAATATTGTTTTACCGGCAACTACAACGGTATATCTTTTCATTAATAGGAAAGCAACGGAATGTGAAGGCGTATCGGTCTAATACGTTTATCGATTTATTATTATGCAACGAGATAAATACTTAAATTGATATGAAGATATTTTTATAATTATAGTCGTACGCACAGATATATGTCCTACGATTTAAAACGAAAAAAAAATTGTAATTTTCCGTAGAAAATAAATATAGCACAGGTCAAAGAGACGAAATTGTATACTCGTATCATTATGATAATTATTATTTATGTGCATACCACTTTTAAGGTATTTTTTCTATTGTACTCATATTTCACGAGTCATGACACCATAGTGCATAGTTACTGATCTACCTATTATGTAATTGTCCATTTATAACATTATAAGCTGCTATGATCAGTCAAACCCTGTTTATCTGTCTGACGTCTGACTGGCATTACATAATAGTTTTATTATATGGAATTTCGAGGGGTTTTTATATGATTAAGTAGCAAACAAGCATGCCACTTTACGGTAAGCAATCATTGCAGCTTATGGACATCTGTAAGTGTCATAAAATAGTTTTATGTGAAGTCAATCACATACGCATTGCTTTTCTTTGGGACTATGATGCTCATCTCTTATGAATTTGAGCCGGAAACCCCAGTTTTATCGGAATGCAAGGAGGAGGGATGTTATCTCTCCGGGAGCTGACAACCCCTTGAGCGTAGCTCCATCGAACTGAACCATATTGGATTTAGAACCTTGAAGGAGTTGAAGTTGTGACTTTAACGTTAAGCAGCTAACGACCTATGCAACTGAGGTGGTGATAAGTGGCCACTGCTATCCATAGTCAGTACCCAACCCAAAATTAAATAACTTGCGATTGATCACTGGTGCGATGCTGAAATTGATAAACAATAAAAGAAATCCACCCAGATTTGAGACAAGAATGTAATGGACACTAAAATGAAAAAATGCTTAAGATTAACAATAAGTTATATTAATGTATTTGATAACAATAGATGCCCAAAAATTTATGACTGTTATTTTTTTTAGCATTTATTAAAAATTCCAGATGTAACACATTTTTCTTTCTTATAAACCACTTTCAAATTTTTGCTGGTTCCGATGGATTCCCACTGCATTGAATATCAGATCTAACTATGGAAAATTGATTTGCGATTGAATTCCAGCCACGAAAACGACAAGATCTATTTGAGGCCAAAAAAAGGTCGCCAAATCTAAATAGCCAAGCCAACATTTTAGTTGTTTACTATCGAAAGCAGAGAAATTTTCGTGGACCCCTATTACGAATGGTATTTTTCTGTCACTCCAACGTAGACACCCGTCGAGTCTGCCGTGGAACCCTGCGGTCCACCTGGACCACTTAGGGAACTAAGACAATCTATTTCCACCAATACCGCTATTATATTATAC
>MOOZ01000160.1:609689-632564 GCA_002930495.1 Cecropterus lyciades
TTCTACAATGAGATAATTATAAAATTATATCGTAATTTGTTGACACTATCATCTGAATGAACTTTTTAAATGAAATAGGCAGTATGTTACTTTATGAATCAGCTCAATTGCTATAATTTAATTAAACAAACTCCTAATAAGAAATACAAAATAAACACTGTTGTAAAACTATTCTTATAGTTTAACTTCATTTGTACCTAAAAATTCATTAGCCACGTTATAAGTCTAACATGGACCCTATTGTATCCTCCCTGCGAGTTAACCTATATAGTTTATGGGGTCGCGTTAGATCATGGTGCAAAAAACAAATAAGCCCCCTTTGCCTCGGAGGAGGGTCCGCTTGCTTTTATATCGACGACTTGTGCCACTCCCAAAGGGTCTAATTCTACAGACAATTTTGTCTAAAATACTTGTAAGGTTCATTGGGCGAATAGTACTACTTAGTACTTGTTATATTCCATTGATGACATGATGAAAACTAAATTGTGTATAATGTTTACATAAGCTTTAAAATTATAAATAGGTTTATTCTTGATATCGTTGTTATACAATGTTGGTATTAATAGAATGTGTTCAGTTGGTAATTTTCCTTTTAGTTTTTATTCTATAAACTCGACACTGTATTTTGATAATATAAACCTAATGACATGAGTCGCCATCATCATGACTCATAATGTTTCATGAAGAATGCGACAAAAATGTTCCATCGATTTATTTTCAGACAATTGGACAATAATTTAGGAAATGCATAGTGTGTTATGTAATCTACACTGCGACACTGGAGAACGTAGCAAATGTGACGAAACTGTCTTAGTAACTGATACTACTGATTTTCGCGCCTACAGGCCACTCAAAATGGCAGTGATTGTTCGCAATACTAAAACAGACTCACGAAGAGGACCATAATCTTATAGGTCTGTGTGCAGTATACCGATACTTAATTTGATAATGTCAATGTAAAAAAATTTTGGAAGATAAATAAATTCTTAATTGTTCGTTACAATCGTAAAATTTTATACAAATGTTGTATTCAAATTAAATGAATATGTTTATCATAGTTAAATAGAACAAACGTTAAGTACATGTATTTAAGTAAAGCAGAATATATTATTCAATTAGTGTTCCGAGTTCAGTGAATTCTCCAGCTAATCCGCTTGAGCGTTCGTCACAAGCCATATTGTTAACTTAAATCGATGTGTATAAAATTGCCCTTGAATTAACCAACCAGCATATTCAAATGTTATTAATAAAATTAACGTATGTACGCATATGCCACGATCCAATATGCAAACAAGACTATTTGTCGCTCATATTGGCCTGCATTAAATAAAAAGTAAAGCAATAATAATGTTTGTTTATAAATTAAGTCAAGTGCCATAACAGCGGCCATAAACGCAACGCGCGCACGACATTGTCAGCAGGATGACAGCTGTTATAGTGTAGTAGGTGCACGAGGCACGAGCGGAGGGCCGCAGAGTGCTCGCGACCGTCAGCGTAGACACCCACCCTTGCAGCGGGAGTTGCGGCGGCCGCGCTCGTTCGGACGATCGCTCATCGCAAACGACTCCTTGAAATGCATCTTCCGACTCCACTCCGAAACTCAGCCACATTCACCTCTACCATCGGCACACCAGTACACAATCCGAACACTGTCACCACCACGTCACCGTTCCGATACGATCAGACAGACGTCTTGTCGGGTATCACCGTCGGCCGTCGCGACGCGCGCCTCTCGTGTCGTGCGGAATGTGACGCATTTTCGATTTCAACCGAGCGACGAGTTCACGAAACGTAAACGTTTCATTAGGCGCGAACCGGTGCGACAGTCGGCCTCGGGCGCGGACTGGCGTGCGATGCGAACGGCCGCCGCCGCCGCCTCCGCGAGACCGGACCTCGCGTCTCGGGGCGAGGATGCGGGAATCGGCTTCGGCGCAATACCCGTCACGAAAATAATAGGAACAGCGAGTGCACCTCAGAGGCGCGACGCGACGCGGTCGGTGCGAGCGAGACGCGGATAAACACCAGACTGTTTACTTACGGTGTTCGAGAGCGGGGCGGGGTGACGGGGCGGGGGGCAATCGCCTGCAATCCGCGCACTGCAATTACCTACTTGCCTGTACTCTACAATTTCATCCTAACACGGACTGAATCCCGAATAACACCACAAATGAATTTTGTATTCATTATTTATCGTCCTTTTCGACCGAGCCTACCTGAAGATATCCTGTTGTGATATCAGCTGACTGACAACAAAAAAAAACTTTAAATTCCGTGACCAATCTTGCAATTATTTTAACATGAATTAAAGCAATAACAGTAGCGCACAAAATACTTTAAGTTTCAGAGTTCGACTAATTCAATAAGTACTTACTAATCAATGCGATTTTCATGAGATTGGCGAATTTACAACTAACCGCAAGGTATTAATTTTAAGTGGTAAATAATTTGATACGTGTGTTTCTGTTACGGTGAGGTCGAATAATAATAGAGTAGGTGCGTGTAAGTGGTGGAGCAGTAAGCAGTTTGACGATCAATCGGCGAGCCGTGCATCGAGCGGTGGTGACTGCATTCCGGCGCCCGCCGCGTCCCGCGAGTCCTCACCCCCCGTCCTTCCGGCGCTCGCCACGTGACGCGCCGATTAGCCGGCCGTCGAGTGTGCCACTGAGACCAAAATAGAGCGCGCGCTCACAATCTCACCTCTCTATCAACTCCACAAAACTCTCACGCCTCCTTTCTGTCTCTTGTCTGCCGGTTGCCGAATGCGAGCCGTAAACTATCGTTAGCGGTTCGCTCCCGTAATGACCGACGCCAACTAGGTGTCCGTACATACTTTCGTACGATCTGATTAGTGCTCCAAGTCGGTCACTACATACTTATGTAGCGCTATTAGCCGTACAATAACTAAAAGTTATAACGTAAGCGAGAAAACGTATGAGATCATTGAAATAATGATTACCAGACAGACAATAAAATATGGATGTCGGAACATTATCGACCTTTCGTGTTGCATTGCTACTTCTGAGGGTGGCGAACTAAACGGCAACGCCTGTTATATTAGGAACTGCCTTACCCGGATATCATAATCATCACATTGTTAAAAGTTCTCCTTGTGCTTTGTAATGTACTTTTGTTTTTCGAAATCTGTCATTATGACAAAGTTAAAAGTAAATCTACGCAAAATTTTCTCAATCAATTAAAATTTAAAAAAAGTACTACGATGTACACGAAAAAATATTTATATCACTAGGTTTGTACTCCTTTATCGACGCTAAAAGACAAACAAAAAATAACCAGAATGAGCTTGCAAGTCGTCTACGCAAGAAACGCAACATAGCATCTAACGACCTAATTATCGATACGAGTTTGACGAAAATAAAATAAAGCGAGGAAATAATGGCACGCACCCAAAGAGCAAAGCGGCACGCAGGTCGGTCGCAGCAGAGCGCCGCGGACCGGCGGCCGGATCCCGCGGGGAGCCTGCCCGCCACCTGCCATTATACAACACCGACACCGCACTAACCCGACCGATACGCCTCTACACCGCACTTCGATTGGACATCCTATGTACACGTATATTACATATCTTCCAAGCAATTAACGTTCAACTTGCTAAACGAACTCATCACATTTTATTGAGACTTGCAAAATTGGAAATGAAAAAATTAGAACAAAACAATTCACAATACATCCTTAGCAATATATGAAATTTCTTAATTGTCAAGTTCTACTTTTCAATTGGAGTGTTACTTTTACATCAAATAAAAAATATATCAGTTATGAAACGAGTTATAGATAAGACGTGGCTTAATAATTCGAGGATAAATCGAACAAATTCTCGGTTAATAGGGAGTGTAAATTGACGGAAATCACGCAGAGCTGCCGCATTTAACAAGAAAAAGACGACAGGATCAATACAGGCTGCAAAATGTACACGTGATCGCGTCACTATATAACTCCCTCCTACCACCGACCGCACCCCTAAACACCCGGTTCGCCCCTGCCCCCGTTGTCGACACTAAAAGATTTTTCTTTCCCTCCTCTCGCGTTTGAAGCGTCACTTCGTACACACCACATAATTATTCAACACTCGACAACCGTAGAGACATTTAAAACGCTATTAAAATCTTAATAATCCGGGTACAAAACGAGTTGCGTAATATTTTAAGGCCCCTGCATTGCAATCGCAAATGCAATAAAGTTCACGAGTTGACAAACGCAGCGCAAAACCAGTTCCCGTGGGCGAGAGGCGACGAACCATTGTGCCGCCAAGCAGAATTACAACGGCAGCCATTTCACCAGCCGGGAATGAAACAGAATAATTAATACGAACCTTCCACAATTTTTGAGTGACTCAAGGAGAATAGCTATTAGGAACGGAATAGCCTGCAATTTGATTTTCGCATCTCTTATCTATGTCCCTATTGTTATCCGAGGGTTCAAAGATAAATGTTTGAGAAATGCTTTAACACGCTATTACCTGCGTGACCAGGTACATCAATATTCTCTTGATACATACTTTCTAATCAAATTATTTTTTTACAAATATTGAAAGATATACAAATTAGTAGTAATATGCGGGTAAGCCGCGCAGTCGGACTCATTAGTTAGTACGCTCGTGAATAAGTGAGGTGAGGGGGTGGTTAAGACCGCCACTCACTACAAAGGGTTGACTTGCGAATTGCGATCCGGAGTGAGGTTCCGGTCGATAAGCGCCCGCAAAACCATGCCGACCACGATATTTTTAACCACTTTATATTATTTGAGGTTGATTTCGCATTTCACTCATTGGTTGCGTGCAATCTAATATACAATTCAACAAATTCACAAATAAACAATGACATTAGTGGTTATTTATCACTAGATATTTTAAACTGTTATCGTGATTATTTGGTGAAACATAATTTGCTAAAAAGGACAAATATGCCTTATGCAATCAAAGTTCTCTTATGTATTAATCCAGTTATTTACTTTACGCACATTTAATTAACAAACAGTTTGCCGTATTCACGGAGAAATATAGTTAAACAAACTGCGAGTACCAATGTCATATTCGCATTATTCAATCTTAGACAGTTCTTAAACAATTGTAAAACATTTCAAAATCTTCAAGAGTCGTTATATTTGCATGCCGACCAATTTTCAAAAATGAGAATATAATAAGCTAGCCTATAGTGTGAGCTAACCCTCATAAGGAAGATATCGTTATTTAAGTTCTATCACCGCGTAAGTCATTTTTGGATTTTTTTTGGAGACAAAAACCGATTAATTTTACATAGACGCAACTAAAGTTTTTGTACTTTTAATTTTCCATAATTTAAAGATATTTTTGTGTCGTACCTTGATTTTGTTTGGACAAAACGACACGTATTTCGATTCCAATGATGATGATTTTCAAAATGTCATTACCGCCAAAAAATGACTTATGCGGTGCTAGAACTTAGACGACGACATGTAACGTTGAACGTGATACGCGTAGAGCCGTAGAGCTAAAACCTGTAACATCTAACATTCCACGTCGCGCTCTAACCAGTTTGCTGCTTTCTTCTACCTAGTACTAGTTCTAATGCGATTGTATAATATAACTTTACTCCTTGAGGTTTGAACTTATTCGAGTTATACTTATTTTACATCACGGACTCAATCGACATACTACTAAGCAAAATATATGAAATTCTGTATGTCTACCTTGCTAGGAATTTATAAAATGTAAATTCCATTTTAAAAAATATGATGCATTTTTTATTACGAAGTAGCAAACAAGCTTACAGTCTGAATGATGGTACGTGGCCACTGCCACCGCTGTTACTTCCGAAGAATAAGTTGGTCGCGACATATAAAAGTACTGTCCGACCGAAGCTTTGGCTTTGGCCACCTTCGGCCACAAAAACCACCTTCGGCAAAACCTTCAGCTTCGGCGAAAATGGGCCGAAGTTTTGGCCGAAGCCGAAGGTTCTAGCAAATGCCTAAATTGAACGAACTATAACGAAAACACGATACTGAGATTTACGTCGTCAGTTATGTATGAAATTCACATTATTTGAACTGTTATTATTTTAGAAAAGTAGCATATAAAATCTAATCAGCTCTAGAAGGTATTTATATTCAATCAACATAGATATTTATCTACCAAAATAAAATCAGTTTGAAAAAAATCATTTTTGCCAATTTAGAACTGAATTTCTTGTGGTGTTTGAACCTTCGGCTTCGGCCGAAGGTTGTGGCCGAGCAATCTGCTTCGGTTTCGGACAAAAATCGACCTTCGGTCGGACACCATATATATAAAACTGAGCCTACAACCGCAAAAATCCACCGAAACGCAAGTACTGCTTCACACTAATTTCTAGCGTGAAGTAGATGTAGCATCTGCTTGGTCGAACCATACTCGTTCTCCCACCTTGTAGTCCCCTATTCTGCCTTGTAGTTTTACCAGATTGACCACATATGTGTTACTACCCCTGACGACCAAGTTGGAACGCCTCTGATAAGTATGTCTATGGATACAAACTACTCTCTGGTATCCAATATTTAACTTATTTCAATATCTGATATTGTCTCGCTGACCCGTACACGACCTCTACAGCGTACTATTCTAGCTTACTTTTGCATTATATTGTTGCGAATAACAAGCCTGTGGCATTTATAGCACATTCTCTTTGACAACAACCCATAATTTACCATTAGATACAATCCTTGTCCAAATAAAATGCTAAAGCAAACCAGCGCAACCCCTAGTCTGCCAACAATTGAAGTACGTTGTATTCACATTGGCAAGCTCTGATAAGGTAATTATGATGTTGGATAAATTAATCCTCCTTGTTTGCAGACATATCCTATCCATTCAACCATTTATCATGTTTTTGAGGTCTTAGGCTGGACGTGGGCCTCACCTGTGGGGTTCTTAACAGCGCAGTGGACGTTGGTGTTACATAGAAAGATGCTGATGCTCATCTCATGGCTTTTGTCTACAAGTTGCCTGCGACATCCACGGAATGATGATTCTATTCAAGACCGACACCCCATAGGTTTAACATGAAATAATAATTGACTTTATTGCTATGCTGCTATTTAAGGGTAAACATTAAAACTATTGAAACAAGTATTTACTTAGTTGCAAAATCGTACGTTTAATCTACGTTTATAGGATGCGCATGTACCTAAATAGGAAACTTTTAAACCCTACTCTGAAACAAACTGGAGTCCGGTTCAGAGTAGGGTTTAGATCTCAACAAACACCCTCCTTTTGCCTTACAAGTACACAGATATTATATCTATAGACACATAATTGAAAATATGAGGGACGCCTACATACATAACGTTCACAATGTCTGCGTATCGATGTCTCGAGGCTCTACTTTCTAGTTTTACTCCTTACATGACACGCATCTAACTTGACGACAGTAAAACCTCGTTATATTATAATTCTAATTTACTACTCTAATAAATGTAAGATATGACTTGAAATAATAGGAGGCAGGCAGTAATATGCAGTAGTTGTATGGAAAATTTCACGTACGAACACTTCACCGTTTTGGTAGTGAAAATAGATAATTGTCATAAATATCACCACAGCACCCAAGTTTTTAAGTAAAATCCATTATTTGGAATTAATGACAACAATTGCTAGACTGAAACAAAGACAAACAACAAAACGACCCGCGTGGCGGAGCGATCACCGTACCGGTCTGACACGCAGTGGGTCCCGGGTTCGATCCCCGGCCAGACAGAAATCTGAATGATGAGTTTAGGTTTCTGTTCTGGGTCCGGGTGTTTGTGTATTCGTATTTGTGTGTCCATGGCACCCACGATACAGGAGAAAATCCTAGTGTGGGTGTGTTGTATGAGTGTAGAAGCGTGTTTTTTTTAAAGTTAGGACGAGTTTACAATAAATATTTCGCAAACTGTCCAATCGCTAGTTTGCAATCTAATTAGCGACTAAAAACGGCTAGGTCGACGTTATGACGTTTTATCTTAAACGCACTTATTAAGACACCACGGCCACTACTTTCTATTGCCAAGTGAAGCTCGCTTGTATCGCGCAAACCACTTTTTCACTTGGTTGAACAGTAAAAAAGTGGTGTATTCACTCGACAAAATTGGTGGCAACAGCGATGCGCAGCGGAGTATTTGCAACGGATGCAGAGAAATGAACAGTTCGTTGACCTCGAGCGCGCTGGGTTTCACTCGTAGAGTAGTGCGCCCAGCCCAGTTCACTGGCCCTATTATATGAGTACTAATATTATATTGCATGTTTTCTGCACGAACTAACATAGGAATGTGTCCAGGTGAATATATAACAATGGTAGTGGAACATTCGGAAAACAACCCTACAAGACTTCGACTATCCTCCAAGTGGAAGCACATATACTTTTTCTGTAATCAATTTAAATTCACTACTCTTCACCAATTTCAGAGCCTAAGTTTTCAATTGGTTAAGGTCAAAATTAGAACGCCGTCAGCGTTAATAGTTTATTTTACTAACAAACATAACTAAGCATAGCTGTTGAGAAAGGCAGTGCAATATTTTAAACTTTCTAGTAAAAATTTCAGCAATTGTTATATTCCAACAAAAATAATTTTGAATGGTAGGCGAACGCGACCGAATTATATCGAAAAATGAACGTGATTTTTAATATGGTTATATATTTGGCACAAATATTTTTACTAGCGCGTTGATACTCATACCTACCTACACCGATGAATACCGTAGTCGGGTCGGGTTGGACGAAGAGTCAAGGACACCAGAGAGTGCGCATGTGCCGTAGACACAGTAGTAGTGCTGTGGGATACTGAATACCTACTGAGTTGTAAAATACAAAATAATGCACAAACAATATTATTATTACATCTCATTTACTCTTATTATCGCTATTTATAAATTTAAATAAGTAGGCACACAATTCCAGCAATACGTACTTATAAAATATTCCTCGACTGATTAACACTTCTATTTGCAACCTCATTGGAACGTATTTGCCTCTTGTTATGTCAGTTTTGTAAATAGCTCTGTTTAGGTTACACTCGCGTTCACACAATGACAGATTTGTCTTTACGCTTGGCGCAGTGAATGGTGTGAGTGAAGGCGAATAATATTGGGTAGGTACGAGAAACTGTGGGTGTCGGCTCCCGGCATCGATCCACGTCTTATGTACGCGCTTTACATACTTCCTCGGCCCTCGCACTCCATGTAAAGATTCAACCGCGATGCGTCAACCGATGCACATGCACCGCACACAATTGTAAACAAGACCGGTATTTGTACGTAGACTCCTTGCCCAGATGAATTCCTAAAACACTTCACGCTACCATGCGACGATTCTATTTTACCTTAGAGGTGATAATATATTTAATCACTTGATAGACCAACGAGGATACACACTTAGTGAAAAAATGTATGAGACCAATATACGTAATGCATCAACATTGAAAGAGACTCAAAATTTTAACTGTTTTTTAATTATCTTACTGGATATACCTATATGTATGAACTACCTGTCAAATTCGGTTTGAAAATAAATAAGGACATGATATATGTACAATTTACATACATAATCATATACTTTCTTTTGATAAATTAATTACGCTTTTTTCCCAAGATCATGCTGGACAATATTTTTCACATAAATATGTATTTTTTAATTGCTACATAAATATGAAATAATGATATGGATGAAAAATTCGCTAAAATCCGTTATAAAAAAATGTTTCAGCATTTTAATTTTTTCTGCAGACATCATTGTCGAGCCAATCAATTTATGAATAAGCCTTGAAACTATGACCTTTATCGTTTCCCTTCCGTAAAGGTGGTTCTGTATAAATCGCATTTTTTGTTTCAGCGCATAATAATTAATTCTAGGACTAACCTATTCGGTTGAATATTTAAATGCTGATATAGCTAAGGTTTCCGTTGGGATCCCGCTAAGTAACTATCGTATGACACTGTAATTTTGATTAACGTCGAACATATCCAATGGTAGACGACATGAAATAGCATGGACATCTTGAACATTGGTTGCAAGTGGACGTTTCCGTTTCAATTTATAAATTGTCCGACATTCTTATAAATGACATCTAGATGCTTCTGTGTCCAGGTCACCTTGACCTTATCTTCTATACTTTCTAACACTTTGATATAAAATGTTTTGTCTCTGTCGTGTAAAGTGTATTCAAAAAATGACCTTTATCGCGAAACATTATGCCCATAATTTGGCTAGACCGGCAGCTCTCCTACTGAAGTACATAAATGCTTTATATGCGAAAACGTTGATATGATAGACATGATAGATTATTTTTTGCACAAGGATAAAAATATGTAAATGGCTTAAATGCACGTGCAGGTGTCAGTGTTTAGGTATTCAATTCTGAACTGGTTATAAAGTTTGCTCATTATTTTTTACATAAAAAGAGTATTATGGAATTCGTAGTTGCCCCTTATCCAGTTAATTATCTGTATAATTCGTAGATTCCTAACATTTATATCCACCATCATTAAATAATTAAAAATAAAGAATAATTAAAAACAATGGTCTTAAACGTTGCGGAAATCTGAATATAGCTGTTGATAGGGATATATTCAAAATGTAAACATCAAACGATATAAATAAGATTACGTTTATAATATTTAATTTCACTTATTAAACTTATACGATATATTATAATATTTGTAATGATAGTAGCTATGATGGACATGAAGATGCATTCTGATAATTTGCCAGGTAATTGCAAGGGCGTTGGTACTTCCTACGACTCTTTATTTAAATGTTGCGATGTTTAGAGATAAGTTTACAAAAGAAAAATGCATTTATATTAAATCTTGTAATTATACATTGCATAGTGGCGAATACTTCATTCAGTTGAATGTAAAGAGGGAGTGTGACAAAAGATTGATCGATGCTGGTTGGAGGTGTTGGAACAATCTAGAACCCTTATTGATCGTTGACGGCTCTACCTCTACTGTGTCTGACGTCAGACACACATGGCCGCAGTCGCGTCACTATCGCATTTTAAGCCGCGGGCCGTCCATCGTCTTACCATTTTTGCACAATGCTATTTCATGCTATAGAATCACGATCATCTGAACCATTAATAAAACGTAAATCAATTACATAATTTTACAAGTGCCATAAGCAAGTGCAAAGTAATAAAACCTTTATGATATTACCTGCTTTAACTTTGGTTTAATATTGCAATAAAAACCGCTTATGTCAAAGGAGGTGGTCGGTTACATTTTTTGCGCCCTTTTCACGGTACTCATTGCAAGCTTATAGTTATTATTACATGTTTACAACATTCACTTACCTGGGTATAATACCTTCTCCGTCATGCCTACGGATCTAACGTGTTATCCATTGAATCCTGCGAACAAAAAGCAAATTGTAGAAATGAGATATGTCCGGTCGAACGACAGGAATGGCCTTTTATGAGGGAACGAGAAGAGAAGCTGTCGGCCTTGAATGAGTTAGGGTAGCAAACGACACCTGTTGTTTGCGTATTACATCTCGGTAATACGATACTTATGTCTGTTAAATGTAGCCTGATGAGAACTACTTATGAATGTATAAAATACATCTTCCTACAACTTCACTATAAAACAATATAAAATTGTATGCCAATATTTAAGATTACTCAAACGTAATTCACTGTTACTCTTATTCTCTCACATATACTTTGGCGATTATAAAAATCAGTAAATCATTATTTCATTGCAATAAAATAACGATGAAATGTGAGCCTATAAATCTTTAAATTACGATTACTATTTACGTTTACGATTTACGATAATTTACGGGAATTAAATTAATAACGATAATTCTTTAAAAAAAAAACTCTATTACAGGTACATTGTAATAAATGACAACTAAGTAGAAACATCGCATGTATTTAGGAATGGAGTGTTGATATGCAATGTTACCATGAGGCACGAATAGGCATAGTGGTGATCTTTATTTCAATCAATCTACAAAATTCTGCTACTTGAAAAGTAGACAAGCAAAAATACATAATACAAACCTTTATTAATTATACACAAAAGCTTGTAAACACCAAAAAACAGTATATGGAAAACATTTCATCTTAGCAGACAAATTGGTTATTATGATTGACAACAAAAATAAGGTTGGAAATCCCATACTTGGGTGACAATCCAACAACAAATCCTAATCGTGGTTCTCATAATTCAGTCCTGGGCATTTCTACATTAAATTATTATGCAGCAACAAAGAAATATTATTAAATACTAATTAGCTACTGGTTAGAAGAAAATTATTATCTTAAGTCAAACCCAAAAAGAAATGCTAGGACTCAATCTTATCTTCTAAACCTAACTTGTTCACAAATGACATTTTAACAGATATGAATAGATATATTTTTTTATAATTATTATTCAAATCAATCAATCCACACTAGCAATTTAAGGAAATTAATAAAAAAGTCGAGGGTTTAACTTGTTGTGTATTAATTACTAGTAATATAATTTACTAGCTGCACCTCGCAGATTCACCCGCGTAAGTTTCGACGATGATATATAGCCTATAGCCTTCCTCGATAAATGGGCTATCTAACACCGAAAGAATTTTTCAAATCAGACCAGTAGTTCCTGAGATTAGCGTGTTCAAACAAACTCTTCAGCTTTATAATATTAGTATAGATGAAATGTACTCCAAAAAATACAACAAAAAAAATATGACAGATTACTTTAAGATAATATAATTTTATAATCAGAAGCCAGTGCAAAAGCCTAAAAGAATGAATTTCGAACTGGTACACGGATGGGCTGAGTTTGAATTTAAGCACATACTTCTGATTATTCTAATCATAATTATCATATTTATACATATAATAAGAATGAAAATTATGCATATCCGTACATCACATGTATTTCTAAAAAAATATTTACGGGACTAGGAACTTCTGATAGAAAGTTCAGTCATTTTTTCCATCTGGTTGAGTGTATGTTTGAAATCGCATAAACCAAAACTATTGCATTGAGATTAAGGATAGATTTATTTCTCATATTATATTGTTGATTGTTGAGTAGATGAATTTTAATGTAAAAAAGAAATATTATATGTAAACATTTTACCTATTTTTTTATTAAAATTCATCAACTCTATGAAAAGTTATTACAATTTAAGGTGACACTACATTTTAATAACAATGTGAAACAAGGGGCATAGCTTGTTGTTACTAAAAACAAAGTTGATATGAGAAATGATGTCTGCTTTGATAAAAGTAAAATTTGTGGTGAATCATTCTTCCCACACTCCATATCTTCCCATAAGTGTCTCAAATCTCAATTTGAATAACATGATAAACTTCGACCGTTTAATTTTATGGAAATATATTATGTGTCAAACCACAAACATTAAACCAATGATGAATAGATAAAGAAAATAGTGTGAAAACAGTTATAACATCATTCATTTTTAATGTGTATTGAAAAATAACAGATAAAACCAAAATCCAAAACAAAATTCATATATCAGTCACAGGGCTCTATTTCTTGAACCATAATAGATAGTATTATAGTACTTACTACTGTATTATAGTTTTTACTACTGTAGGTTCCATACCAACAAATATTAAACATAAAAATATAAAAGGAGTTTTTTAGTTTATTTATTGAACTTTAATAGGAATCAGTTCCTAATACATGTCCTTATGTGGCTGCTTTAACAACAAATACTAAAAATAATACTGGTTACTGAAAACTCAAAGAAGAATTAAATCTTGGTGGCAAAGAACTCTCAATGTGTGAGTTTGTGTGACACTTGGTAAATTATTTTTAAGAATAACTGATAAGCAAATGGATTCATAAACAACCTACAAAACCCACTTCTTACATAATTTACAAAAAATATATGTGTTATTATCTTACGACACATTTATCAACATTTAAAGATGTCATTTAAAAATATGAAACTAGTTAAAATTAAAATGACCAACGATTTTACTTTAATATGTATCTATACGGAAGAGCCAATAGAGTATTTTATTCGCGTAACGTCTCCATTACACTATCATTAAAAAAGGGCACTGTGACATTTTCAAGACCTTGAAATTTGAATACAGGAGTGCTGCAGGCACCGACAGATATCATATTTACTTGGCATCGGGACTAAGCCGATCAGTAATAAAATCTGATTGGGTCAATCAATACAAACAAAGCAAACATCACTTCTGCCACGATTAGAGGCGCAGTAAATACATACATCTGTTATTAAATCTACGTAAGATAAAAAGAAATTCTAACCTTTTAAGGAAGCAATGTCCAATACGCTGCACTTCACTGAATGTTCTAAATATTACGCGGTCCAAGCAACAATCACGTCACGATTGTTATTTGATTAATAAATTATTCACTTTAATAATATCGGTGCAATGAGTGATAGGTGCGAAAATGGCGACGCATACATTTCATAATAAAACAAATAAATTCCAATAAGTTCAATAGCACAGTCACTTAATAGTTCAATAAGCAAAGTCAAATTTTAACACTAATTTTGTTATCCTCTAACCGATATAACAATATATCTTGTTAAATTACTATGAACAACAAAAACACCATAAGTACTTTATTGTTTAGCAAATCTTTAGCAAAATTTTAAGTTTTTACCACAGATACAATAATTTTCAAATCAAGTCAAATGTGACAACTGGAACGGAAACTTCTCATTGTCTCTGATCTTTAGCTATGCGGGCCTTCAAGCTGTGCTGTGGCTGGAAATAAATAATTTTGACATAAAGCCCAAGGGTCAAGACAGATAAAAGATTATGCCAACGAAGTATTTTTTAATCACAAAGTATTTGTCACAGAATTCAGAAAAAATAATTATATTCAATTTTTTATTTGATCGTGATAGGTAATTTAAATAATGAAATTATAAAATATTGGATACTGAGAAAATATTATCAATATAATAAAATTTTCCAAATTCATATTTTAATGTAATAAGATACACTTTGCACGAGAATATTCATAAAAGGGCGCTATAAGTGCTTTAAAAAACAAAACAAAGAAAATTTTATATATTTTTAATTGAAGTGAAACCCGATTTTTCTAAGTTTAAATATAATATAATTCTATTGTGATTAAAAATAAGCGTTATAAAAATATACAATTATACTTTGTATTCGATTAAAAATAAGATGAATATTGTAGCGTCATTGTGAAGATGAATTAATTTATTGAAAAAAATCTTATCTTTTATTGATTCTTAAACATTATATGTATTTATTTTCTATGATTGAAATAGCAACCAAGCATGCAGTATATCGGACAGTGTCTGCCATCCATGAACATTTGTAGCAAATTCCTTAAGAAACAGTTGTATTAACTCTTAGGTGATGCAGATATTCAAATTTAATATTAGTTTTTGTACGACAAGTGTATTAATTCTTGCATATAAAATGCTTTTTCCTCTTTTAATTAAGAAAATCAAAATGCTGATTTAAGAGATTGTTGATTATTTAGACGCAAAACTGACATGGCGCTGAATTTATGACATACATTCTGTTAAAATATTTGACAATCATATTAATTACTTTTAAATTCTAGGCAGATTAAAGGATAATGGACTTTCTTCAATATGGAAAATACTAGTGACACCTAGTGAGAAAATTTAATTACTAGTATATAAATTAAATTTATATTAAATTATATTTTTTCAATAACGAAAGATGACCTATAATATCTACTTGAGATAGAATTGTCGGGAAATATACTCCCTATTTATGATATAATGATTTTATAATGATCATAAACATTCACTTGGAAGATTAGCAATAGCAACACTTTTATTAAATGTCAAAAATGACATTTATTCACTGTGTTCGTTTCGTTTCTTTCAGAGAAAACTGAAATATGTCTTTTACAATGTGTTGAAATTGATTAAATTGTGTAAATAACGTGCCGAAAGCAATATTTATAAAATGTCAGTTTCGCCGTAAAATTGTAAAATCCTAGCCAATATGTCATTTATAAATGAACCCGTATTGAATATTATAGTGGTTGGATTCCATCATAAAAAAGGATGCCAGGTAATGTGTAGGCGTCACATCTTTTATCAATCAATAATGTTATTGCGATGTTGGTAAATACTTTTTGTTTGCACGGAAATGTATATCACTTATAATATGTAACTATTATTGTGGCCATATAGATTCATATTATTGAAATATTTCCATGTAATAAGAGATTCAATAATATACCTTTCACTTAGCGTAACACTATCATTATAACAAATTATATTAGAATGACAATATCACGTAAAATATTATTTTATTTGTATTTCATATTTTTCTACCTTGTTGCAGGTGGAACATTGCTACCCAGAACTGGTGCCAGGCCGTCCATCCGAACTGCCTCCAGCCTGGCGCCACCTGCCTGCCTTGGCCTTGCCAGACGGATCCCACAACTACCTATCTGATACTATATTCTTCAACTTGCCAGGATTAACGGAACCTGTACATACTGTGTATGGGATATCTTGCTTCCGTCAAATCCCAATAGAGGTAAGATATATAATATTTTACAATCACACTTATATTATTTCATCATTTATTATTATTTTTAAATAATATTTAGACCTCAGATGAGTAGAGGTTGAGGAATAGAGGTATAGTGTGTGTTAATTTTTAAAATCTTTTTAATCTATTTTAATTTGTCAGAGTGTCAGTAGTATGCTGTGTTCATCTGTAAATGTTGGTACTCTACTTTGGTGTGTTTATAAAAATTTAATAGCAAATATTTTCACAACTTTTGTGTAAATATTTGCTATTTAATTTGTAGAATCTCTTAACGAGATTTTAAAATTTAAATATGAAATAGCAAAGTTAGATGCTTGGTATACTGTAAGTTGAGATATTTAATTAATTTCTGATTTAATACATTTCTTGCTTTGTATTCAATCATATCTTCCATCAAAACACCAACATCCATTAAATTCATGCAGTGATGATTTTCCTCATATCAATAATTTTCTAATATCTCAATCTCATATTACAGCAAGTAGTGCAAAAAACAGAAGACATGACCAGGAGTTCAGTACAAAAAAGTGTTTGTGTTGTTTGCCGAGCTCCACTCTTTGGCAGACTAGCTGTAAAAATGGAACTTGTGGTGCGTGCTTGGTTCGTCCAGGGAGATTTCTCACAAACTAAGCTATTAGAAGATGCATATAGACATTTGAATAGCTGCCCTGTACAGATGGACCAAACTCTAGAAGGTAAATCAAACAAGAATATTAATTTACATTAAGTTTCTAACTGACACTGGTATGTTGTAGGTAATAAAATTTATACCTATGAAAATGATGAGTCATGCACATATGTATTTTATATGTTTTTAATGTGAGTCACAGTGATTAAGTTACAGTTACATAGTAATAACAAGATTTTTTTTTTTATAATATGGAAGTAGCAAACGAGCATGCAGTCCACCTGATGGTAAGTGGCCACTGCTGCCCATGGACACTTGCAATTAACCCCAGATAAGATCAAGGTTAGCAACAGGTGGGTTGCTACCCCTGAGAACTAAGTTGGAATACCTCGGATAAGTATATCTCCCATGCCACATCCTTCAGACCAGAACTCAGAAGCGCATAACACTGCTGTTATACTGACAAAAATAGGTTTGGCGATGGTGCTTCCGGAGTGAAACTACAATGAGTTCAACCATCTTCAAACATGCACACATTTCATGATAATAAATATTGAAATATTCAATAACAGTATGTTTTTTTTTATTTTCAGGGTTATCAGTACAGAAATTGGTTGAGAACTGGCGGCATAAGGCACTTTTACTGTTTAAGCTGTTATTACTTCGTAGAAAGGTACTTATTTATGGATCTCCCGCGGGCCCACTCTCTGCCGCTCTCTTGACTCTGGTGTCTCTGTTGCCACGTTGCTTAGAATATGGTCTGTCACATGCTGCTAATGTTGTGTAAGTTTTTTCCTGTTTTGGGTGTAGCACTAAAATTATAAAAAAAGTTTGAAAAGTATGTAGTAGAGAATATGCTCGCATTTTTAAATATTAATTATGTTGATATTATGATGTATTAAATATTTAAAACTGCAAAATTATGAGGCTGATTTAAATGTAGCCATTTTGACACACTTCATATTGACAACATTAGTAAAATGAGACTGTTGTTGACTCTGCATTCCATACAAACGTAAACCATCATATGTTTAGTCATTAGCATTGTTATTAGGGTTATAAATTTGCCTTTTTTACTATTACAATATTCCAATATATAACTAAATAACTTTAGTATATAGAAATAAAATAATGTGAAAAGTGAAATTTCGAGATAAAGATGGTAAATAAAAAAAAATGAGTTACATTTGAATGCGTATTCCCTATTATGTAATAATATGAGGTTTCTTAACACCATAACTTTTGTTATACTCTTAACTCTTTATTAAATTATGTTGTTACCAATATTTGTGTTGTATTGTTGTGAAGCAACTACATAAGTACAATATTTTGTGTTACTTTCCTATGCAAGTTTTGCATGATTTTATCCCATGAAAATGTTTGTCTGTTACACAGGCAAATGGTAACCTGTGTTTCATTGTAGAACTTTGTCTGTGTTGTAGCACTCTTGATTCGGATGTTTTGGAAGTAAGACCTGATGTCCCAATAGTTATATTGATCAATAAGTGTGAGAATAAAGTTGAATCATTTATTTTAGATTATCCAGACCTTTATCACCAATACCAACTACAATAGATGATAAGGAACTTGAAGCTGTGATTACTTCTACTGAAATATCTAATGAAACATATGTAAATGGTACAAGTCAGATAGACGAGGAACTTTCACCTAAAGAAACAGGAAATTTGCTGGAGGAAAAAGACAGAGTCAGCAGACAAAGTTTTGACGAGACCATACTTGCTGATGTTGTAGACAGGCAAGAAATAACTTCTAGTCGAGAAAAGTGTCATAGTATTGGTGAAAAGTATAAGAGTCAGAAATCGGTGACGGAAGCGCAACAAAGTCCGACAATGGCAAGAGATATGAGTGTGGATGGACTATATAATTTGACTGGACAAATAGATCAAACTGAATGCGGTTTTCCACTGCCCCTGTTTGAAGATGGATACTTGTGTTTGCCATATTTGTCTCTACAGTATATGGACTTGTTGTCAGACAGTGCTGTGCAAGGGTTCGTTGTTGGTGCATCAAATGTGTTATTTAAACAAAAGAGGCAGTTGTTTGACGTTTTAGTCGAATTGAATGAAATGAGGATAGAAACATCTGATATGGTGCTAAGGAGGCAGCTCGCTCTCGGTACTGAAGACCTTAGGTTCGCTGATCATGTCGTACGCCATGGACCTACGCAGGGTGATGCGTGGATTAGAGATCAATTTGCGAGCTATCTGATATATTTATTACGGACATCATTATTACCAGGTAATTTGAATGTATTGAAAACCACAAACTATGAACTATTATCAGAATACTTTTTAGGGAAAGTGGTACATCGATCTGTTTTGGTATACGGTTGATGGCGATTATAATACAGCTTTGCACTCCGCGAGCGCAGTAGCGCATTTCTTACTTTTAAAGCCTATCTTAACTTTCAAACATAAATACATACATACATTTTGTATATATTGTACTCGGGGTCATAACACACTGACAATTGAATACAGCGCTTTTAAGGCGGGCGTTTGTTATCTAATTTAAATATAATCAGATTAAAATTTACCCACAGTGTCCTGAATAAGTTATCTATTTCGAATCACTTATATTATATCTGATCTGTTATTTAACTGTACTATCACTATCTAATAATTTATTTGGCGCGGATTTGTTACTCGTTGTCATCCCGCACGGGGACGCGGATCTTGCCACGTGGTGATGCAGATCTGCGTCTCTGGTCCCGCGGAAGTTGCTTGTTCGACTAAGTTGTTCAGCGAACCGGTGGTATGTGAAGATCTATTAAGTCCTCCATCTTACACCTTAATAGCAACTATACTAATATTGTCATTTACGAGAAAGTATGTTAATGTCTCAATACCAGTTTGGAAAAGAAAATCCGATCAATTTTAATAATAATTACCATTACCAATTTATTTCAGATGGCAGTAGAGAAATGGATTCTTATAATAATCAATTTATGAGTGCTTTCAAATGTACGCCCGGCTATGAGGAGTGGTTAAAATCTACTAATAATGGAGATATTGAAGCTTTTATGAATCTTACACCTTCACATCCATTCTCAGGACAATTATCTGTAGCTGATATGAAATTGAAATTTGCACAGTGAGTACATAATTATTTAGAATGTTTGTGATAGTCTTATTGAGGTAACATGTGAATATTGTATATATCAATAATATTTCTATAAACATGTTTTTATTATATTCCTGTTATAGTCTTTAAAGACTTTCACTTTTGTTATTTCCTAACTGCACTGTACTGCATAATTATAGTTCATAACTTGACGCTCTTAGAATAATTGCGTCCATTGATGAATAATGTTAAAACATCATATATAAGATGTCGTTTAAATAATAAAAGCATGTTGTTTAATTTCTCATCTATTTATAGTTAGGCTTAAAATCTGACAGATGTATTATGGTAAGGATTAAAATTTAAAGTCTTTTGTTAGACATAAGTCGACGTTTATAATTGTATTCAAAGTGAAGTACGTTGTGTTTAGCACGATGTCGACTACGGAGGGCGGCCGCAAGGTGACGGCGGCGGTGGCGACGACGGGCCGCGCGGTGGCCACCACGTCGCGCGCGGTCGGCGGCGCGCTGTCGCACGCGCGCGGCGCGCTCTCCGGCTGGTGGAGCGCCCTCACCGCGCCGCCGCCGCCCGACAAGCCCGACGACGGCCAGGACGACCGGCTCGACCGCCCCGACGACAACCGGCTGCCGTGTCCCGATCCTCCCGACAAGCTACTCGAGGAGGAGGCGACCGCGCTCAGTAAGATTAGCGTCGTGTGACCGTATGTCGCGGCATACGCGGATTGGGACGAACGAGCGTCCCGAGAGGTTGCTCCGAGCGTACTCAGCGACATAAGCGTCGCGTGATCCCGGTGCCACTGCGTCTCTAGTTCGTGTGAATTTCCTCGTAGCCGAATCATAGTTCTATTGTGTGAGATTAGAAGTGATGTTTAGTCGAGTGTCGATTGGTGAACTCAATTGTTACATTCAAGTTTTCTTCGAAAACGTGTTGTTAAATCTACTTTGTATTATAGATAGTTGTAGCTTTGCAAGTATTTAACCTACTGTGTGTAAATATTGTTTAAAAAGTTTAAAATGGTGAACGAATAATATATTCCACTATTGGCCTATCTTAAGTACTTAGAACGTGAGATTGTTTTATTAACTTATGATTATAATTTTAATTCATGAGGCTGTATGTGAGCATAATTAGATGTCAATTTTTATCGTACTTCATGTATCTGTTACTGTTACACATATTTATTTTTATCACACAAAGTAGTGTTAAATAGTATCTATTGTTAGCTCTACTAAATTATTAGTGGCTTATATATTTTATAACATCTCCCTGTAGTAAAATTCCTTTACACTAAGAGTACTGTGCATATTGTTAGGAGAAGCTGGGTATATATTTTTGATGGTGGTCTTCCACACGTGCGTAGCTTTTTAATAAATCTTCAATGTATGCGACTTACAATTAGTTATATTAGAATGAGTTGTAGATAAAATCATTGCAGTATTTTTCATATGAAATATTTATGCCTTTAGGAGCTTCCACAAGACATTGTTAAGGTGATAAATTGGCTTGTTATAATTAATGATCTCATCCTATTACTTAAACAGTGAATGTTTTACAAAAAAAAATTTCCATTATAAGTAATATAACTTTTTATTGATATAAAAATTAAAATACCTATTTTTCATAGTAGAAACAGTGCGATTAAACCTTATTATGACGATTAATTGCACTGTATTTTTTTTTGCTATTATTCTTTACTCTGTTGTACTTATATGTTTTGAATTGATCATCAATCATTTGTAGCTGTGAAATTTGAAATAAGGAAATTGAACCAAATAATTGTTTTATTCCTAATAAGGATCGCCAAAGAAAATTCCACTTCTCCTACATACATATATTTGAATATCTTAAGGATATAATATCACAATTCTGGATATACATTACATTTATAAATGCAACATCATAATTATAGCTGTCTTCACAATAGTCAAATTAAGTACTCCGTTTGCATATCATCATTTAAGTACCCGGTGTCCTTTATTCGAAGATTTTAAGTAATTCATCGGGGGGCGCAAGCGTATAAAATTGAGATAAAAAAAATGAGATTAATCGTGGTTTCCCATCGAGGTATGATTGTGTTTCTGCGGCACCTCGCTCGGGCCGCGACGATACAGCCGCTACCGAGACACGCGAGGTTTCACACGGCAGAGTCCGGCTCGTCCCAGGGCCAGGGCGGGTCCTCCAGCGCGTCCTGCCGCCACAGCGTGCCGTGCGCCAGCAGCCGCATGTTGTACGGCTCCACCATGTTGCCCAGCGACGCCGCGCTGTCCGTGCGCGCCACGGCCGCCGCCGCCGCGCCCGCGCCGCGCCCCGCGCCGCCTTTGCGCTCCGGCAGCAAGTCGAACCGCGACGAGCCCTCGCGCGGCGACTCCAGCTCCGTCACGTCCGAGCGCGGCGAGCGGTCCGCGCCGCCCTCGCCTTCGTCCCCCGCGGCGGCCGGTCGACGCGCGCCCGGCGGCGACGGCGAGCCGGCCGCCGACGAAACCAACGGCGCCGACTCGTCGTCGCTGGCCGGCTCGTCCCGCGACGGGCTTCGCTCGCGGGAGCCGCCGCCGCGCGACACGATCTTGTCCTTGAGGCGCGCGAGGCGCTCCGCGGAGCCGACCTTGCGCAGCACGTCC
>MOOZ01000160.1:636054-655822 GCA_002930495.1 Cecropterus lyciades
CACAATTCAACATCTCAGTAAAAGTTTTTGTTTAAACACAAATATTATTTCATGTGACATTACTGTCAATATGTGTATATATGATTTAATAATGAACACATAATGTAAAATAATGGTTTACTTTAACACTTTTAAGATTCAATGACCAAAGGCTAATTATATATATTTATAAACAAATATTTGTAAAACTGAGATGTGTATTATAATACAAAGATCAATAACAAATTGAACAATAAATATTATATTAGGGAATTATTTTGCTTAGTTTGTTTATGTCTAGGACGACCATTATACCTTGCTGATGATAATATAATAATATAAATGTCCTATAGTTTAAAAATAACGTAGTGCCTTGTAGAAAACATAAATTATACTAATGCAATAAAATAATTATTGTTAATAAATAAAATATGAGACGTATAACGTGCGTCCAAAAATGTGTTCAGTGCTAAAAATTTCAATCTAGTGTAATCACCTGATACTCCGCGTAAGGCTGCAAAATATATAACAGTGTCAATATCTATTTACAGATCGTTAAAACTACACTTGGTCTATTTATATAATTTTGGTCTGTCTATAAGCCACATGTACAATGCTTTTAAATCATATTGTTACCAAACCCAGAACAGAATCTAAATTCGTCATTCAGATGCCTGTCTGCCCGGGGATCAAACCCGGAACCCACTGAGTGTCAGATCGGTCTGGTGACCGCTCCGCCACGCGGGTCACAAAAATTAATTATTAAACACTTTAATAAATAATAATTTAGTGAGAATTAAAAGAATTTCAATAAAATGTTTAGTTACCTGTTTCTCGACAATCGTAGGACGACTGCGCTGGTGATCCATTCCTGATCTTGGTTTTATCGAATCCGTGTCAGATTCTGTAGATTTCTCCGCTATCACTGTACAAATAAAAAAATATTAGTATTCATTTTATAAACAAAAAATACAAACAAGACAAAGATCAATGTTATTAATGATAATGATAAGTATAAAGTATGATAATGATAAATATAAGTATAAAGATATTGAGATCAATTATTGCAGCTTATCTAAAAATAATTTATCTTTAGACATTCAAATGATAAATTGAGATATCGATTTGGCTTTGGAACTGTCTTCAGTATCTATTCTAAGTTTTATAGTATACTAACCCGTAACTGCCGGTGCATTTATCGGCATGGTTGATTCCAACTCGCGAAGGTTTATGATCAACATTTTAAATAGTTCCCAATCGCCAAATGGTAGGTCCAGTACCTATAAACACAAAAAATGTTCATAAAATATTTATGAGTGCCCAGATGTTTTGATATATAGATTTCTTATAGAAGAAAGATATGCGGACATTTATATGCGAACGTAACCAACCGAATATATATTTTAATGTTAAAAACGCGACCCTGTTACTAAGACTTGTCTGTCTGTACTCAACTTTTAATATTTTGTAATATATATTTAGTGGATTTTTTTTAGATGTCACTACTATCGTCCGAATATACAGATTGTTGTCTTCGTTGAACCATAAAAGATTTAACAACTTTCAAAATAGTTACAGAAAAACGAGTGAAGTAGTGAGCGCGGTACATGAGCGAGCTAGTAAGGTTTTATTTTATTAGATGAAGTTACAAACGAACATGCAGTCCACGTTATGGTACGTGGATAATGTTGCTCATGGTCACCTTCATATAGGACAGCGGTTCTATCTAAAGACAATTACAGATGCGTTACTATTCCAAAGGAGCAAGATGGTCGCCTCATACATAATCGAGTTGACAACCACAAGTAAACAACGTACACGGGCGTGTGGGGTACACACCCGTGTACAGTACCGCACAGTACACACTGTACTCACGAGCTTTTTTATTTTGCTTTTTAATTGGCTTCTTGCCTTTCAGCTTGACTTTCTCATTATCATACAGTACTCATGGGCATTTTTTCAATTGCTTTTCTCGACCTTGGCTGTTCGCCTTTCAGCCTAACTTCAGAACTATCCCATGAGAAGTTTTGTTGACTCACGGGCTTTCGCCTTTCAGTCTAATCTCGTAAAAAAGTACGAGATGTATTATTAAGTAAAGTTGTCTCACCGGCTTGAGGTCCTGCAGGCGGCAGAGCGCGAGCGCGAGGCCGGAGACGCGCGCGCGCTGCAGCGCCGCCGCGGCCGCCGCGCCGCCCGCGCCCAGCGCCGCGCGCACCACGCCGCACACCGCCTCCACGCTCAGCGACGACAGCCGCACCGCGCTCGGATCACCCTTTAAACGGTCAATGTTGGTAATTTTTTTTGCATTGTTGGGACGTCTTACCATCCGGGTCTCCCATATGCTACGGCTAAGTCGATATGAGGGCGGTTTGGCAAAGTGGTACCCGCTTTACCCAGGCATTTCTCAAGGAAATCGAATACCTTCCGGATCCTTAACATTTATACATAATAATTCAATGTTTAATCAAGTTCAATGAAAACATTGTAATATAATGAACAAATGTATAATATTTTTACCATCCCCACTGTTTAGTGGGCTGTTCAGACTTCGTGCGTGGTTACCTAACGAACCGACGGTCGTGCTCCTGGTAGTCGGAGGTTAAACCAAGCCCGAGAGCTCCCGAGTAAGCGCCCCCTGCCCCCACGTGGTCGATCGTGTAGGGGGGCAAACCCCTTTAGGTGTGAAATGTTGGTACCTCGTTACCACGGTAAAAGTGTTTCGTATGATGCTTGTTATGTCTTGTTGTACGGTTACGTACATTGCGTTTGTAAGTACTTACTCATTAGTTTACTAACTTACTGAAATCAGTACAAAAACAACTGCCGCGTAAGACGGACGCTCGAATAAACATATTACACCTACTACTACTCGACTTTTATTGCACACATGATAATAAGTGTTACAGTTCTAACTAGGACTGTAACACTTGTTATAAACAACAGCTTGAGGTCGGGTGTGGCATCGAAATAATCAGTAACGCCGCTCGTCGCAAATATTTATAAAAAATACGCGAACATTTACGTTTGCGTTAATTTGATAAAGGATCATCTCATTCAGACCGGCAGCAGATTTTCTTACTATATCGTATCTTATATACAAAAAAATATCCAATAATGAATTAATATATATGCAAATCTCACCAAGTTGGGAAAAGCGGTCCTCAGCATTGTGTAGGGGTTGACGGCGAAGGCCGGCAGGGGCTGCGGCGGCGACTCGTACGGGGCGTAGCCGGCGCCCCAGCCCGCCCACGGTGCGCCGTCGGAACCCGCCGGCGGCGCACCCGCCACGCCCACCGGCATCGATAATACTTTCTGGGGATACATTACAAAATTACTAATAATTTGCTCGTAAAATACATTGTTTCTTATCTATATCATTTCCCAATATAGATAGATAGATATAGGAATATCTATATCTCCTTATCCTAAAACAAATCTCGATAAAATACATTTTGTACAAATGATTCATATGAAAATGTAGCATGTACAAATACTTCGCGACTTCTCCATTACCCGTTATTTGTAACTTATACTTTATCATTGATGTATTATTATTCGTTTATAATGAAACGAATAAAGAAATATCGGTAAAATACAAATTTAGTCGTTTTACTTAAGAGAAACATAAAGTTCTCTTTTTACTGAGGCTTCGCGTTCCCCTTATGGAGATTAGGTGACGCTCCAAGAAGTCGCTCCAAGAGTCACATCATTAAAAATACTGATCTCAATATTTAGAAAGACAAGATAAGTGATAAATCCAAATGTGCGAATAAAATGCGTAAGGCGTTAGACCGTAACACGTGCATGATACAAAGCTACGCAATATGATTTTGAGACTGTTAGGTCGATATCACAAACGTGACGTGTGATATAATTATAGTGTGCAAACAAATTAGGCTATAATTATGGCAATACCTGTTTCTTGTTGTACGGTTTGTAGGGATGACGCGCAGCGTTGGGATTAGGCCAGGCCGCACCCCCCGCCGCCGTATCCTCCTCCAGAGTAGATTGGACTTGTTCTTCTGTGAACAAAATATATTGAATTATAACAAATTTGACGACCCACGTTGTGGAGCGGTCACCATACCGGTCCGACCACGCATTGGGTCCCGGGTTCGATCCCCGGCCAGACAGAAATCTGAATGGCGAGTTTAGATTACTTTTCTGGGTCAGGGTGTTTGTCTATTAGTATTTTTGTGTCCATGGCACCTACGACACAGGAGAAAATCCTAGTGTGGAGCCATGAGTGTAGAAAGCGTTTTATAACACATTTGAACATTTGATTTAAACCTACCATTTGATTTATATTTTTCGTATAGGCTTCGTCTAAAGGCAGAATAAAACGAATGGCTGACAAATTTTGCTGATGATTTTGATGATCTTAAAAACTGTCTTTAAAATGAAAACGATTGCTTGTATATTATATATAAGAATCACATATTGTATATCTATTATTGATTTCGATGTTGTATAAATATAAAGAAATAAAAAAGTTGAGCAGAAACAACATTAAAAACTATAACGAAATCCCATCATATTTTACCTTTGATAACCTTCTTAATGTAAGGGTCCAGGTTGATGGTGAAGGGCAGGAAGATCTTGAGGTCTGCAGCGGTGAGCGTGGCGCGGTGGAAGCTCAGGAACACCTCCAGCTTGCGCTCGTCGCGGTCCAGCTCGAGCAGTGCGCTGGCTTCGCGGAGACCGCTTATGTGTGGTTTTACCCTGAAATTATATAATCAGAATGTATCGATTTATTTGTGCGTGATATACGTAAAATGTATATGTATGAGATCAGAATTTTGTTATATCAACGATATACAAATTTCGCATTAAATCTCTTTTATGCTTACTATGCGATGTTTTCAAGTGACATCCATTATCCATTAACCGAATGAACAACATTAGGTCGACAAAATTTCTGAACAACATATGTCAGAACTATGTATTGTACTTCTTATCATATCATAATTTTAAGACATTTTTCTTATATTTGTTAAAATGTGTATTTTGTGTGTAAAGAAATTGTGAACTTTGTGTGCTCATTTGTGGCGGGATAATGGAGAAACTTCTGTATTTATTTAAGAACTGTATTTATACCTACTATCTACCATAAAATTAATTTGATTTGATTTGACTTTTATGTAATAGATTCAATGTATTAATAAATAAATAAATAACATTACAATAACTCACTTTTCATATATTTGTTTGAGGGAGGTGGAGTCATCTATGTGCTCTTCATAGGTCTCGTGGTGGTAGATGATCCACGAGGTGCGGAAGGGCCACTGCTCGGTGAGGTTCACCCATGACGCTAGCTGGTACCAGTTGAACTCGATTTGAAACGCCTTTAGCAGACGACCTGAAATACATAAATGTGACTTGTAATACAATATACTTTTTAATTATAATATTGTGTCATGGTGTCTTTTAAGTTATACATGTTATCTCGAAAATAATTGTGTTTAATAAGATGAAAATATATTTGTTTAAAGCTTAGATCATGGAGAACGTTGACAAACGAAACATGTTTATGAAGTGGTGATTGTTTATTAACGTAATTCTTTAATGAGTCTACTTCCCACAAAATATTTCATTTTATATTAAAAACGTAACAGGTTAAAATTTTAGTTTTATCACTGAAATAGTCAATGATAATATTTTGTGAGAATATGTGTTTACGTAGATGCGGCGCGATGCCGCATTGCAACACGCTACTTAGAGTTGAGCGTTTCCGTAACGCAGCGCAAATCGTTCCAGTACGAAATTCCATTTTTATATTACCAAAACACAAAAAACGCCGACACAAATCTGCACTGAGACGAGCAACATCGTCGATTAGTGGGTCACTATAATGCTTTCATTTATCAGGCCGTATAACCTACTGATCAGTAGGTAATATTACGATTTTGAATACCCGCGTGGTGGTACGGTCACCATACCGGTGTGACACGCAGTGGGTTTCCGGGTACGATCCCCGGCCAGACACACTACTAAAACCCACCCGGTGGCCGTCCTCAGCGCTGCGTGGTGGACTCCGGGATCTCCAACGGAACGCAACCGGAGACCTCCGAGCGCGATGCCCCATACGGGCTCTCCCCGGTGAGCATTTGCAGTCACCGTGCCTTCAGATGTTACGACGGCATTCGACCACACATGCCGCCGTCCTTCCCGAGGTCGCTTGGCTGGACGGCTCTAGCCGCCCGCAACCCCAGAAGCCTACTTTTAGTCGCCTCTTACGACAGGCAGTTGATACTGTAGCCTTATTCTGGTCCCAAAACTACAGGGACAGTGTCCATGACACCCACGACACAGGAGAAAATCCCAATGTGGGGCTACGAGTGTAGAAAGCGTTTATGTTTATTATAATCCACTAACCAGTAACATACAGCACGTTCATGAGCCGTCGCATGCTCCTTGGGTTGACGTCACTAAAGTAGTCGTCGGTGAGCAGCACTCGGCCGAGGTCGGCGGCCCCGTGCGGCGCGGGCGCGGCGCGGTGCAGCCCCGACGCCACGGACGACGCCACCGACTCCGACGCCTTTAGTCGTCGCGGCGCATCCTTAGCGACGGGCGCGGCGCCGGCGCCAACGTTGCCCTTGATGCGCTCCTGACTCGACATCAGCTCGGAGGTGGATGAGAGACGTCGCGCTGATACCTGTGACAATTTTGTTACTGTAGAACTCTTCGTACGTCTTGTAAAACGCTCGCTCGGGTGTTTTAATACGACAAACTCCCCCTACCACTCAGTAGATCTCTCTTACGTTGGGGACTCCTACATATGACCCTTGACTCGTTGACAAAAAAAACAAGAACATTTGAAAATTTTTCCTTTTCTCGCCTATGCTAAAGGTTGGTGCGGACCCCCTTATATACGCCTAAGCTATCGCATAATGTCAAATTAATGCTTCAATCGCAGTTTATACTCACCGATCGTTGTAACGAAGTAGAGAAGTCATCAGAGCCGATTGCCTGAATCCGCTTAGCCGCGGTCTGCTGGGCGAGCTTCACGCGACGCAGCGCTGAGTTCTGCAGGTAGAAGGGCAGCTGCACCATGTTGCGAAGGTAGTCCCAGCCGCCGATATTGCTCTCGGAGAACGCGCGACGACTATTTATTTCTACCGCCTGTGAGTGTGATAGCAAAAGTTAATGAAATATCGCATATTAAAAAGGTAATTGTACAGTGCACGTTATATGGAAAAAAAAATACATAGAACAATTGCAAATTCACATTTCATTGAATTTACGAATACTTTTTTTTAGGATTTCGGACACATTTATTCTCCCATTTTAAAAATATTTTCTTACAAACTGTGGTTGATATTGACGTTCACATATAATAATCCAAAAATAATCTATTTTAACATATTTTAAATTCATTCATTATTATCCGAATGTAAATAAAACAATAAGCGTCGTGTAGTCATGCAACATCGATTATTTGTTACAAGTTATCTAACAAAAACCAAAAGTCGGTCCAACCAAACCTTGGCATGCAGGCACACACGTTAATATAATCAAATGTTAACATTGAGACCGCACAGCACAACATCGATTTTGACCATCTATTTATTGAAAAACACCAAACAATTCGATTATGATTACAACTAACCTCCATCCAAGCAACCTGCGCATATGGAAATGTGTTAAAAGCTTCAAATATAAAGTTAATTAAAGGAATATCTTGGTTATAACTAAAACATTAATTATTTTTAGACAATGTTACCTTTATTAAAATATTGTTTTAGTTGCCTAAAACGAAAATATCAAATGTAAGAACATCAACACAACTGCATCTAAACGACAGCCTACAATTTAATAGGTATTATATGTTATTGAGCGATATTAGTTGCTTATTTTTTATACATTATAGTATCATACGACTACGAGTTATCTCCTAAAAAGATCTACAATTTATGTGAACAGAAAAAACCACTATAACTGTATACATAACAATGGAGATATACAAATAGATAGATAGATATTAATTTATTATTTCTATTACAACTGTTATGACACTTTCGTCCATAGACGAAATAACCATAAACAAATCAAAGCTTATCAGTATGTAGGCATTGTTTTGGTTAACATTTATATATGTTTATACATTTAGTTACTTCGTCTATGAAAATATTAACTTATTTCTAAAATATTAATAAATGTGCGTCACAGCCATTCCATAACATGAAGCTCACCTTACTAATGATATGAGGGTCGATGGCCAGCAGCAGAATGAAGGGGCTCTTGGGGTCGGAGCAGAGCGCGTGCACCGCGTTGAGTAGTGCGAGGACTTTCTCCTGCTCGCAGCTGTCTAGAGCGTCCACGACGACCACTAGACGCGTTTGTTGGCCCGTGAACGCGTCTAAGCATGATACCTGGAGCGTGTTATTTTAAAATTATTTTCTTAATAAAATATATAATTTATTATCCATATTTAAGATTTTAGAATGTGGTAATTGCAATATTTAAATATGAGTATCTTAAAATCTTTCGAAGTATTGAAGAGTATTTTAATATAGATGTCAAGGCTACAAAAATAACTAATAAAGATTGTTTTTATAATTTTCAGTGTTTCTATATTTTGTAATGCAGACATCAATTACACGCACACAGAAAAACAAACTTAAACTGAGTTGAATGTGAAGAATTGTAAATATATTTATAATCCATATCTTCAGAAAACATTTATTCTTTATTTCATTAATATCCATCTTGTTATGTTACTTATTTTATTCACGGGTAAAATAACATATTTAAAATATCATACTTGAATACTATTCTCACAATACAAAAAGACATAACTCTGTAACACAGTCTAGCGTACTAACCGTATGCGTGAGCGCTTGCACCTCCGGCCGCAGCGCGAGCGCGCGCGCGTGCGCGTCGCGTCTCAGCGCGCGCACGAGCCTCGCCCGCGGGCCGCTGACGAGCGCGGCCACCGCGCGCGCCGCCGCGTACGCGTTGGCCAGCGCCACCGCGCCGCCCGCCGCCAGCGCGCCCACCATCAGCCCCTGTTGCACGTCACGCCGCCTGACACACCCCACACGTCATACACGCCCGCACACACGAACACCCGCCGCGATGCACCCCGCACGTTACATACTTTTGTGGCGCCACACTGGGAAACTTGGATGGCCAGTATTTCCTACACACCCGCCGCGATACCCCATACGCGTTGTATACACTTTTGTGATGCTACGGCGGGGAATATAGATCACAAATGATACCCACATGGCAATGCAATATAATAGATGATAAAATTATAAAAGTAATTTATTTAATACAAAAATTAAATTAAAACAAATACCTCATACAAAATTGATTGTATGCCATTATGATAGTATACATATAGGCATATAAAGTAAAACATTGATAAAGTAAATAAACCATAATTTTCTCATTTGAGATCACATTCATATAAAAATGTAAGCCACTTCCTCGTTGTAATGCCACAAAGGTACGTATTGTACGATTTAACTTTTAGATTCAATAATTGTTGATTAACTAATATTATTTTTTATTTATACTAATATTATTTTTCCTCAATATACTCATATCATCCTCACCGCCTCTATAATTGTTATTCTTTAAAACATAAATCTGATGAAAAATGGCCTATGAACACCTGCAATCCAGCCTGGGCTTGATGTATGTGAATCTTATCTGGATAAGATCAAAATATTACTGCTACTCAAAAAGATAAAGTTGGTCTGCCTCAAATAACTATAAATTTACACACATTAACATTTACATTCATATAGTAAGTGTGACACATATATACTCCAAAAATATATTTTCAACAAACTAGTATATCGCTAATTTATTTGAAGGTGGTAGAACTGTTTGTGGTTCGACTCCGGAAGCACCACCGCCACACCTATTTCTGCCTAATAACAGCAGTGATATGCGCTGTTGTGTTCTGGTCTGAAGGGTTTGATAAGGGACATATACTTTTCCGAGGCATTCCATCTTAGTCCTCAGGGGTAGCAACGCATCTGCGGCTAACCTTAGGTGAGACTTTAATCGTACCTAGGGTTGATTACAGATGTCCATGGGCGGCAGTAGCCACTTACCGTCAGGAGGGCTGCATGCTCGTTTGCTACTTCCATACTATAAAAAATATATATATGTACAATTAAAAAAAAATTATAAATTCTATATATGCGTACTGTTGGTCGACTCCGGTCTCAGTAAAGTACAAGATGAGCAGACACACACCGACGAGTAGACATGTAAAGCTGAACTCGAATGTCACTATGTGTGGGATGCAACACGCTCGCCTCCATCTGAAAATATATATAAATTTATTACTATTCAAGGGTGGTAGAACAAATCTATTATTATTATTTTTACGGCCAGTAATTTTGGTAGGTATGTTATTGTTAAAATACTGGGTCAAGAATTGGATATATTTTTATGAATTGGTCGAATGTTGAAATAACAATCACCTATTTGAGATGTTATCATGTATTGTAATTGAAAAAATGTGTCTGAAAACATCCATTTTAGTTGAAAAGGTGTATAAAAACATGTATTTGCTACCTGCCTATTTATTCATATTACTCTGAATTAAATCTCCCTTACACACTGAGGGTTTTTGCCAGTAGTCACTGAGCCCGGCCTACATATACGTTTTGCAGTATGTGTTAATGTTGCACAGGAAGACGTTGCTGCCGATATTCACGCGATTGACGATATTCATGGTAAAAGAGGGAGCAGTTCTATTCGTGCCGTCTAGTGCGTTTCGTCTCACGACATCCATGATACGAGAGAAACTGGAGCTAGTCAAGATCGACACCACACGGCACATAGACTTACACATAAACCGTCCATGCACGGTCATTGTTGATGCTTACATTATAGCTGGTACAGTATATTCACTTCCAGCTGGAGGTGGAGGACATCGGGCGCGGTCGGAATGCGCGCACGAGCCGGACGTACTGGCAGTGCATAGAGTTTCTACTCGGCAATGTTGGTCCAGGTGTATACAGTATCGCTGGTACAGTATACTCACTTCCAGCTGGAGGTGGAGGACAGCGGGCGCGGTCGGAAGGCGCGCGCGAGCCGCGTGGCGAGGCGGCCGTACTGGCCCTCCAGCGCGTCGGCCAGGCTCGCCAGCATCTGCACCACCAGCGCCTCGCCCTCCTGCCCCGCGCCGCCCTTCATGCCCTCCGTGAAGTGGAACCTGCGAGGACATACATCATAAACACACTTGACATATCGCTGCTATGTATAAGCGTTTTCTACACTTATATCCCCAAAAAACGATTTTCTCCTGTGTCGTGAGTGCCATGGGCACACAAAAACGAATACACAAACACCCAGACCCAGAACATAAATCTAAACTCATCATTCAGATGTCTGTCTGACCGGGGATCAAACCTGGGACCCACTGCGTGTCAAACCGGTATGGTGACCGCTCCACCACGTGGGTCGTCAAATATGTCGTATGAATAATGACACAACAGAAAAACGATAATTTTTACAGTAGAGTCAGATTAGAACTAAATAATGTTATTGTTTTTATCTTTTTAATGAATGAAGTTAGAATATTAAAAACATAACCACAACATTAAAACCTCAGTGCGGTAAGAGCACGAAGTTTTCAATTCTAAAATAATATAATAGGGATCTTATAATTAATGTATTTTAAATTGTGCGATTATACGCTCAAACAGCGATATGTAAAATGTACTTTACGATAATGATTGATGAGAATGCTTCTGTCGCAACGAATTGGCAATGATATGAAATTACTGCATTTATACGGAAGGAATGACATTTTCCATGATGTCTGTTTTAAGTGCCATTTACCTTCTGAAATACACATATTAAATTTCTTAATTTTACGATCGTGATGTATACAATTAATTAACACCATCTATCTGATTATTAAGGATTTGCATTTGAAGCCTAACAAAATGCTTTCCTCCACATACATACACATTCCTACAAGTTAGTAAACTTGTTCGTGTTTACTTATTAGGAAACTATTTAGATTATACGTCTATGAACAGAATGTGGTTTCGTAACGCACCTAATAGGCGTAGCAGGTAATGCATGTGGATCGTTCGGTCCAGGCGGATGACAGAAAACAACTTGTAATAATAGTAGCAATGAACTAAATCGTCTTCCCATCGCTGATACTAGACCGTCTGACCACCACCATTCATATCTGAAAACAGAACAATTAATATTACATAGTAACTAAAAATTAGTAGTAAACATGGAATTTTTAGACATGTTCATTACAAAAAAATATATTTTTAATTTTAATCACTCAAGTGACATAGTAATAGTAAAAGGACATAGTAACATCTAAGTGACTTAATTCTATTTCGAATCAAAACAATAAGAAAATAATGGGCTCTACTATTCCGCCCACCATCAGGTAGTAGAACCAGGTTAGTTTGACCTGGGAAGTACTACCGCCACACACAAAGTACCGTTAAGCAATACTTGCGTATTGGTGGAAGGATGTGGTTACTGGTTTACTTGTAAGTAATCCGTTATCATACATGTACGATGCGATCATCTTAGTCTTCGAGTAGCAACGGATATGTGTTCGACAGTAGATAGAACCTTAGTTCTATATAAAGTTGCTTACAGATTTCTATGGGCGGCAGTAACCACTCACTATCACGTGGACTAAATGTTCATTTGTTACTTCAATCTCGTATAAATATATCTCGTATACTTATCGCATCCTTTCTCTTGGTCCAGAGCCTAAATGTGCAATCCTACACAATCACATAACAACACAACTCTCATTGTCTCATTAGTTTCAGAACAACATGAGCTATACAGCACTACGTGACGGCCGGAGTCGACGTTGCAAGCATCACTCACTTGTTGGTGAGGTACCACAGCAGGTAGCAGGCGAGGTAGAGCAGCGCGAAGAGCGCGAAGCAGAGCGCGACGGCGACGTAGGCGGGCGCGCCGGCCGCCGCCGCCAGCGCCGCCAGCGCCAGCGCCGCGTGCCACGCGCCCCACCACACCGCCCACGACCACGCCCAGCCGGACTCGCTCCACTGACGGGCGAAGTTCTTCATCTCCTCTGAGGACGAACAAGTAACGCTTCAGCACATACGTTAAGTAACACTTCGAAGGTGGTAGAACTCTTGTGGTTCGACTCCGGAAGCACCACCGCCACACCTATTTCTGCCTAATAACAGCACGCTGCTGTGTTCTGGTCTGAAGGGTGTGGTAAGGGAGACATACTATTCCCAAGTATTCCATCTCAGTCCTCAGGGGTAGCAACGCATCTGTGGCTAACCTTAGATGAGACTTTGATCTTATCTAGATCAAAGGTTAGATCTATAGGTCTAGATCTATAGGTTGATTTTAGATGTCCATGGGCGGCAGTAGCCATTTATCATCAGGTGGACTGCATGCTCGTTTGCTACTCTCATACTATAAAAAAAACATATGTTACAGATAGTTTCACCCGCATGTTTGCTAGCAAATTCATTACTCACACTTTTACCCACATGCATATCAGCACATTTATTACCCAGTAACACACACTGTTACCTACATGTTTGTCTGCGCATTCGTTACACACACTTTTACCCACATGTTTGTCAGCATATTCAGTACACATACTTTTATCTGCATGTTCATATTATTAAAAAAGACGGTATCAAATAACAACATAATGATATCTTAATATCATTATTTCTTAATTGCTTGTAAGTTGTAATTTAGCACACCTATAATCATATACTTACACTGAATTATGATAATTGTGCTCATCCGAACATCCTGATAAACATCAAACACAGACGACACATGACAAACGACCTTTTTCCGTCGTGTATTATTATTTTTATCTTTTGAATCACATCATTTATCAAGTGAAACAATACCATGTAAACATAATGTTTTGTTTGAACAAATTTCTAATTTAATATATTCATTTTAAAATGTTTGAATCAACTGTAAGTAGCTAGTCATTATAGTTGCTACCTAAACAAAATATTTATTTGTATAATATTTTCATAGTTGACACTATGATCAAAATAAGATCACTTTCTAAGAATGTAATTTATTTATAACTAGCTGCACCCAGCGGTTTCACCCGCTTAAGTTTCGACGATGATATATAGCCTATAGCCTTCCTCGATAAATAGGCTATCTAACACCGAAAGAATTTTTCAAATCGGACCAGTAGTTCCTGAGATTAGCGCGTTCAAACAAACAAACAAACTCTTCAGCTTTATAATATTCGTATAGATTATATACAACAAGGAAAATCATTAGGTATGTTGTGGTAATTACCCTATTTAAACAATGAATTAATTGTCACTTCCTGATTCTCATCTTTATTATCTTATCGTTACCTTTTTACTAATCTTAAAAACTTAATTGTAAAATGTTCGTATGTCTGCATGTCTTTTGGGACAGTTAAACCAATTTTGTCCGGACTTTCATCGAAATGTCACAGATATTTCATGGTTAAACACTGGTGCCACCTTCATGATTAAACATATACATTGGTATACCTGCAGTTTGATGGAGGCAGTTGAGAAATAAAGCATATCAACTGTAGTGACAAGATGCTGTAACCTACTTTAAGGCGTTTTAATTTTTCAAGGCATCTATGAATTGCTTCTGGTAGGATTCAAATCTTATTTGGGATCCATTACTAATCTCCATGGTCGTTAGTGACTACTAAGTATCATATTAAATGGACATAAACACAAATTACTAGACACCATGTCGACATCGTTGCAAAAAATCACACAATTCGCCTTACCTTTAAGTTTGTTTAACAGAAACGACTTCCCAGATCCCCAACGAGCGTACAGCCCAACCGTGATGGGCACAGACAGACTCGGCTCCGACAGCATATCCGCTAACGCCGCACTATACAGCTCATAACCGAGCATGTTCTCATTGTCTTCGTTAGTGTTCAACTTGCGTGCGCCGAAGATCTGCCCCAGGATCGTCTTGTTGTAACTCATGTCTATGTTGTACGGCGTCTCGTTTAACTTGTTCGGCTTATATAACAATTGACTATTCTTTGGATTCCTAAGTAGAATCTCGACTATTTGCTAAAAAGAAACAAAAAAAAAATTATACTTGTGAACAAAGTAATATAAGTTTAAATTTATTTTTGCTGTTACTGCTGTCAGCCATTTGATAGGAACAGATAGATCAGAGCATACGTGCATTTTGGCACGGTTTTCTCTTTTTTACACACGCCGGTACGGAGACGGTATATGCGTTTGGTGTGAGAAGATGTGTGTTTGTGCAATCTAAGAACTATTTCTTTGCAAAACTACTAGTCCAATTTTGATGCGGTTAACAGTGATGGGTACTGGTTTGATTGGTGCATGTTCCCACATATGTGTTACGATGGAAGTTCACCCTGCAGTACACATTTGTTTGTGCAAAACCTAACCTACTAGTCTGATTTTGATGCAGTTTTCAGTGATGGGTTCTGGCTTGAGTAAACTTTAAGTTTTTAATCCTTTTTTTTCCTTAACTTCCTTTCAGGTAGGTTGCTTATGCAACTAGTATGTTGTTTGTAACTGCACTGGGTGTTGAAGCATACACTACTGTGTAAATTATTGTGTCATTGGAATTTAGGGATTGTACGTTATAACATACCAGAGTATATTCTATATGTCCTATGAATGTCTCATAACGAGAAGTTCCAACATGTAGGGGGAAACTGGTTGGGCTCCTTATGTACTGTGCGTCCTAAGTCACGAGGACGGATAATGAGCAGTGGGGCAAAGTGTGTGACGGGGATGTACCTTGGATCACAGGTCTGGCTGTACCTTCGACCGTACGGTCTTCATCAAAGGGATGGAATGCGAGAAGTGGGGAAGATAACATAAACACTTTTTACATTCATAGCCCCACAGTAGAATTTTCTCCTGTGTCGTGGGTGCCATGGACACACAAAGACTAATACACAAACACCCAGACCCAGAATAGACATCTAAACTCATGATTCAGATGTTTGCCTGGCCGGGAATCGCAACCGGGACCCACTGCGTGTCAGACCGGTATGGTGACCGCTCCACCACGTGGGTCGCAGATAGGGGGCGAAGTTGTACCTTAGATCTTGCGCGTAACGCTATATGCAGCGCGGTGTCGCCGCGCGCGTCGGCGGCGTTGACGCGCGCCTTGCGCTCCAGCAGCAGCTGCACCATCTCCGCGTGCCGCGACCGCACCGCGCGCAGCAGCGGCGTGTCGCCCGTCTGCAACACCACATATATGTACACGGTGATTATTACCATCACAATAAGCGTATTGATGTGACACATCTATAGCGGCGGGTGAGACCCACTGTTGGCGTGACGACGCATCGCCACGGCATGCGTCGCCACGCTATATGATGATTATTATATAATTAATATGTACTATGCGGGACATCATTTATCCTTGTCTGTGTTCTTTTGGTACCAAAAACTATATTTATAGGAATCTGTCCTTATATAAAAAATGTAGTAATTTATATTCCATTATGCCACATTTATATCTTGTCGTAAACTTTCTTTATCCAAAAAAAATCTTTTTATGCATATTACTTGTACAAAATAATCTCGATGCTTCAAGTGTCCTGTAAGGAACTTTTTTATAAATATACAGGGTGGTTTTTCTAGTCGTGAGTCGTGATATATGTTTACAAGAGGGTCTGACCCAACGGCGTTGCCAGTCGTTGACTTAGGGACGGGCACTTTATATATGGAGCAGTGGTTTTTCTTGGCACCGCCCCTCTTTGATAAAATCAAACGGTATAAATCCAATGTGAAAGACGTTTTTTATTTATCTAGATCTATTGTACACTACGAGTTTATTAAGTAGTTTATACTGGTCCTACCAGAATTTTACTAAAATAGTTGATAACAAATTGCAATCTCACATTGGTGCAGTGCTCGAGATCAGGGTTTGAAGTGAGCAGCAGCTTCAATATCGCGACATGTCCCTTCTCCACGGCGGTGTACACCGGCGTCTTCTTCTCCTTGCCCGGCAGATCCACATCCACGTGTTTCTTCAATAACGCCTCTACTATGTTTTTGTGCCCGCCCTTCACCGCGTGGATGAGAGGCGTGTCTTTGGAATGATCCTGGAATTATAAACAGATAATTGATGTTTAATATTTAATTAATATATAACGTATAATTTGGTATGGTATGGTATAATAATAAAGTAACCATAAAACATTTTGCGTAGTCTTGAATTAGGCCGTAAATATAAAATTAAATTGCTGGAGCCCGTTGATCGGTTAATAACCTTTGCCTTTTATATGAATATCAAAAAATAACTCTTCATAATGTTAAGTAATAGTATTAACAAAATTTTCTTTTTAAGTATGAACAGCAGCATAGAGTTGAAAGTTGTGGTATCAATAGGTATGAATACGATTGTGATCGTTAAATATAACATATTTTCCTCATTTCTGTATATTGGATACCATGCCTTTTTAGAACCAGTATTTTTTTTACAATCTTTTAAGTTATCAAAATGCAAATTTAGTAAAAGTGGTACAAAAACATCATAAAGTCCTCACAATAATCTAAATGACATACAAGTGAAATCAGTTTTAAGTTGACCATTTGGTCAATTGTAGGGCTTAACTGTAGCCATCTTCAGACTTCTAGAGTACTTGTATTATAATCCTTTAGATATTACAGTTGTATCGAGTATCATGTTTACGCGAGTTAGTATGTAAACCGTAACTATATTACACATTTACCTACTTTCAGACTGAACGCGACACGTTTCATGTAGCGGTTGGCAAATATATCATTCCAATGTGTGAGGTTGACATAAATGCCACGCTAGATATGAATTATTGGACAAGCGTGATTTCCGTAATCATATATTTAAAGTACTATAAATTATATGAAGTAATGAGAAATGTGATGAGGATACTGCATTCATACTATTCTATACTGTAGTAGTGAACATGTAAATGTCTCCCGATAATAACTTAGAATTATAAATAATTTTGAGAAATATCGCTTTGACGGGCATATATTCATTTACAATTATTAAAATACAATGTACGGAATGTTCATTTGTCTTATATATTATTATCGTTGGAGCAATCAATGTCTTTTAATTATCTTCAAATTCACCTATCTTTTTGTCCTTGTTGATTTTAATACTTTTTAAAGTACCGTGTGTTAAAAATGACATACCACCCAATTTCGTAGTTTAGCTAACGTTTCTAACTAACTAACTAAACTTTCTTATCTACCTAATATGAAACTAATATTCACTGCAAAAGATTGTCTGACATTTAGAGTACCTACTTATGAGATGTATAATAAAAAGTTACTGCGTAAATTCAAGATTATAATAGTAGTTTATATACAAAATTAGTTAATCCCCGCGACATCAACCGCGTCAGTTTTCCACGGTAAAAATTAACCTAAGTATTAATCCAGGTCATAAACTACTTATATGCCAAATCTGACTAGTATAACAGCTTATGCACAGAAGAGTTACAACCATTCATCCTCACAAACTTTTACCTTTATATAATTATTTTAAAAAACGAAGAAGAATACCTGAACATTAATATACGCTCCAGAATTGATGAGAGCGACTGCGATTTCGTAGTAACCTTCTTTGCAGGCGATCGCCAACGCCGTGTAGCCGTCCTTGTCCAACGCGTTTACGTTCGGCTTGTGTTCCAGCAACATCTGGACTATTTCGTAGTGGTTTCCTGTTGGAATTTATATTTAAATTCAAATGTGCGTTTTTTGTTGTTGTTTTGAAAATCCGTTACATAAAGAAGTACACGTGAATCGATAAAAGTAGACCACGAAATAAATAGCATGTTTTTTAATGGTTCCGTACCCAAGGGGTAAAAGCTGAACCCTATTACTAAGACTCCACTGTCTGTCTGCCACCAGGCTGTATCTTATAAACCGTGATAGCTATACTGTCATTAGCTGTCTATAGCTGTCATTTTTATAGGTGATGTATTTCTGTTGCCGCTAGAACAACAAAAAAAAAACAAAATAAAATAATTATTTAAGGGGCTCTCATACAACAAACGTGATTTTTTGCCGTTTTTATAAACCATTACGTACACGTAGTAACAACACTTAAAAGAAAAGCCTTGCGTTTACTTATTTTTTGTAAACATAATAATAATATATATTATGAAAAACGCATACATAATTATGTGAAAGTGTGAAATTAGGTGAGGGCTATAATATCAGCAGTAGTGACTATACATTAGCTTCACTTGACTGATGCCTCCCTCATAATGTACCTGACTTATCAATATTATGAAAGAATATTATTAAATGATTAGAGCATTAATCGCTAATCTATTATGATTTATTAACAAGACTGATTAAGCATATTAATTGCACCCTCATAATGTCACGATGGACACGACAAAGTTGATCTCATAATTAATTACATGTAGAACGACCTCAAGACGACTGATCGGTACCTAAGAAAAAAACAGATGACATTTATACCGAGGCGTTTATGACGTTATGCGACAAATTACAAACTAAACACGCGATGTTAAAACAGTTGATCCCATTTGTTAACGTGTCTATGTTAAATGTATATTAAAATATAGTTCCAGATAAATGGTTAGCTAAATAAGTTCATAAGAGTCCGGGAAGTAATTACCGATTGACTTACATACTCGTATGAGGACACCAACTATTTCTTTATGTAGTATTTCTTTATTGATGTGTAATATCTATATATTAATACGTGAAGCAAAAACTTTGGACCCCTTTTTACAAAAAATGCGCGGACGGAGGAGTATGAAATTTGGCACACTTATAGTTTATATGAA
>MOOZ01000160.1:662278-673406 GCA_002930495.1 Cecropterus lyciades
GTCCTCAGGGGTAGCAACGCATCTGTAGCTGACCTTAGGTGAGACTTTGATCTTACCTAGGGTTGATTACGGCAGTAGCCACTTACCATTAGGTGGGCTGCATGCTCGTTTGCTACTTCCATACTATAAAAATAAATAAAAAAAAAACTCAACCGAAACCGAAGGTTCAAAAACCATAAGAAATTCATTTCTGAATTGGCTACAACTGATTTATTTTTAAACGATTTTTATTTTCGTAGATAGACATCTATGTTAATTGGATATAAATAATTTCTAGAGCTGATTAAAATTTGTTGTATTTGCTACTTTTCTAAAAAAATAACAGTTTAAATAATGTGAATTTCATACACCACTGGCGACGCAAGCCCATAATTCAGTCTTCGGTTATCCTTTCGCTTCACCATCTCCATCTCAGTATCGTACATTCGTTATAGTTCGTTCAATTTAGGCACTTACTGGAACCTTTGGTAGGACACTATGGCAGGACAACTTCATATCAGATGGAACTGTATATTCGTACTACTTCTATTTCAAAATAAATATCGTATGTTGAATATGTTAATAATGAATTAAATTAAATAATTTGAATAAGTTAAATATACATACTTGATATTGTAATTTCCGTGGGCGTGCACGTCAGCTCCTTTCTCCAATAAAATCGCCACGACATCATCGTGTCCTTTATACGAAGCCCACATTAACGGGGTCCATCCACCCTGGTGAAGAAAATAATAATAATAGAAATTTGGTTACAACAATAATAGTAATAAAATCTTATCCATATATCTCAACATATTAAATTACCAATAAAAGAAAATTAAAAACCATTATACGGAAAACTTGAAATTACAGAGTGTTATTTATTTCTTGCTGATGTGTAGTTCCTGTTATGTGAAAGTGTAATCCAATTTGAACCATTATTCGCATTTATGGCATGTATTGATTTAGGGCTTTTGTACATCGCCAACCTATCTTTTTCTTTGTCGATCTATGCTACTTTTGCCTATTGGATCTTTCCACATTGTTGATCGATGTGAATATCTTTTATCAAGCACATTACATTTTTACTTTTTTCTTACCCTACAGTGGAATGCGTCAATTAAATAGTTTTTTTTTTAACAGCAATATAATTTGTTTAATATGCTGCCAGATTCAGTGAGACAAAAAATCAAATCAAAATTGTTTCTCGACAAAACTATATATAAATAATGTATTAATTAACATATTCATATGAATCATGTAATGTTTGTATTTTCTAATGTACATACAAGAGTATATTTGTATTGTATTGAGACACACATATCATAATTATTAATTATGTCGACTTGTTTACTTTTAACGCCACGACAAGTGTGTGACACATAGTGACGTGATTTGATACATGTGTTGCCCATCAGCTATGGTAGAACATGTTCTTGTTATGTAAACACAATCTATGAGGTTTTTCCCAAACAACATCATCATTAAAATTTTATTGATTTCCACGATTCATTCAAAATAAGAGATTACGATACGAGATTCAAGGAAGGTAATTAAGGTACTCGTGTGACAAACAACATTAACGAAAAGTAAAGTTGTTTGAAATATATGTATATTTAAGATTAATTTGTCCTCAATATTTGATTTCTGTTTCATTATTAGAACACTGTCATGTTTTTCTAGTCTGTATTGACGTCAATATGTGGTAGAAGGCAACATGTGCGTCTACGAGCATAACCGGTACTATAAAGTAATAAGGATGAAGTGATTTGGATTCCAAAATCAACATTTGCATTTAAGATCACGTGAATTCTCAGCCAATTTCATAGTAGTCACGTGTGTGCAACAAAAAACGAATTTGAGTTTTGAGACCCCTTGAGAACAGCGCTTCCTACTTGAAAAAAACACTTTTATTGCAACTCATTAATTGTATAGAAATAATTTATCTATATTGATACAAAAATGAACCTTGAATCTTACCTTCTAATCAATCAATTACATGTTAGCCATACATCACGATATTTTTATAATACGAATAAAACCTTTCATTCCGTTTCCGGGTGTATAGATTGAAACTGCGTATTTAAAAAATCATTTCGACATTTGCCTTGTTTATAAACATTATCGTATTACAAATATTACGTAGTCGTTTCCTCAATTTAACATATATATTTTAAAGCGTACCTAACATGACGTGCCTTCGATCTTCATTTATTAATCTATTGACTTATAATTGGCACCATCGGATTCGTCCTCGGAATACGCTAATTGCTCATAGTAGATCTTTTCTAAAAATACATTGTTTGTGAAAGAAGTTCACTACGTGACTGTGGAGGTGTGTATTTTAACCAGTTTTAAGAATGTGTGGATGTCACTGACATCTTGGCAGAGCTCCACCACAAGTATAAATATACAAAATTCGAGTGCACAGTCCAGAACACATTTTGGTCAATGCTCTATTATAAATATTTGGGTCACAACTGCAACTGCATTGTTGTGTTTTAATATTCCAATATTCAGCAAAAATATTTTATCGCAGGACGTGAGTCATTAGCATAAACCAGGCTTTACTCGATAAGGGGATTTGCGTTTTGGAGTGGGATCGTTATTTGTCAGAAGTGCTCTTAATGAGAATACGTATCAGCAATTGAGTTTTAAGTTGTGGTATTACAAGAAGTCGTTTTGTTAGCCTTGGGGAAAAATATGTGTCTAGACTAATTGGATAGTCGTATTCGAAAAAAAAATATTCCTCATTAGAATAAATTACTTTTCATGTCATAATAAGGGTATGGCACCAAACATTCGTATGCTTAGATTTTACAAAATCCTGAACAGGTGCACTAATATTTTTAATATCATATAAAATAGCAATGGTAAGTGGAAATGCTGCCTATGCCATCTAGATAGAATTAGAGCCCCGATGTGTTGATAACGCCCCAGTATTATTTAAATGAGGACTAGGTTAGAAGTATTTTGTATGAGTCCATAGAAGTTTTGTTTTTCATATCACCACCCGCACCGCAGCATCACGACCATTTACGCTTCGTCACAAGAGACGTTTTATTTTGTTCTATTTTGTATGACGGGTACACTCACACAATCCCTTGATGCGACACGTGCGCTGGCATTAAACAGCTACTTAAATTCACATCGCCGACGCCCGCGTTAATACCCGCTGTCAGCATCAGCTGCAGCAACTCGGCCATTCACGCTTCCACACATGAGCGCCTTCGTATTTTTCTACAATTTCAATAGTAAGTACTCACACAATCCCTTGTATCGACGCGCGCCCCGGCGTCTAACAGCTCCTTGACGGCGGGCAGGTGTCCGCCGCGCGCGGCGAACGCTAGAGGCGTCCAGCCGTCCGCGTCGCTGGCGCCCGCGTCCGCGCCCGCCGCCAGCAGCAGCCGCACCGCCGCCACGCGCCCGTTCTCACTCGCGCACATGAGCGCCGTCGTGCCGTTCTGTTGTATTTCATTTAATTATCTTATTTATTTGGTAATTAACATTACTCACGACATTGGTACAATTTTTTAAAATATATTAATAAAAATTACATTCAGTACAGAAAAAAAGTGTTTAATCGAGTTTAAAATACATTGTTGTATGAAGAGTAGCAAAATAAGTCAGCGTATTATATCATAAAGATGCCCTTTTCATAACACCATGCCCTTTCAAAACAATCTATAACATGCATGCGGTTACTCTTGCCCATGGACATCTGTAAGCACCTTCATATAAAACAGCAGTTATATCTGAAGTCGATCGCAGATGCTTTGCTACTCCCAAAGACTAAGATGAGTGAGAAATCCACATCTTTCCAGCATAACGCAAAAAACTGCGTCACGCTAGTAATGGTCGAACTACACTGATTCTTCCACCTGTGAAGTCCCATGCCTCAATTCGTTTTTATTTCAAAACAATGTAACATTAGAATCTACAATAATGAGGATACATAAAGTGAAGCAGGAATGTTAAATGTATAAATAAGAGATTAATATACAATTTAAAAAACTGGTTGTGTTACATCCTACTGTAGTTACCTAAGTGATAATAATATCTAGAAACTGTTTACGAAACTGAAACCGACTACGGTTTAAAGATACAGTTACTAAATAGAATAACATAAAATAAATCAGTGGAATAAATAAAAAGTGGAATTAGCAGGTTTGAATGTATATATCTTTACATAATTATTGGTGGTTCATTGGTAAACATAAAACCACAAATCCAAAAGGAAAAAAACTAGGAATTTTCATGACACCTATTAATTAAATCGTAAAAAATATTTGAAAAGCTGATTGGCTTGTGGTTTTCATAATATTTTGTACCAAATATTTCCTATTTACGTACACACAATTTTATAACTATGTATAAGATAATTAAAATTAGTGTCTGTGTAATTTTAATGTTTTATCTACATGTTTTTTTGTTCAAGTCCAAAACCACCTTTATAGCTTTTATCTGGAGTATTCGTGGAAACGATTAGATTTTTTAGGTATTATTAACTGAATGACAAACGTGTGTTTTTAAACCAATTTCACACGTCGATGAATTGTCGAATTGAAGTTCATTTATAATGAATCAAGATTATCTACTTAAATAAATCTCACATACAGAACTATAAAAAAAGATTTTGCGGATATTCTTTGTTAGTGATAACGTACGTTCGTAATGAGGTTTACAATTAAACTTTTTTAAGAAGATGTTATTTTATTTATAAAACCTATTTTTTTTTAAAAGGTAAATATTTTAAAAAATTGTGATGGATGCAGAAAATAACACTTAATTGTATATATCCAGCCCTACAAATAAACAGCTGGGTTACCAAAGATTGCATTTAGAAATACAATAACAACATTTTTAATATTTATTAACGCAAATTATTTTATGAAAATATTATATTAGGTTATATAAATATTTTTTGAGATGTTTGCTTATGACAAAACACCATATTTAATAAAAACATCAGCTTACACATGACGGAAAAAACCGTTTAAACCTAATCCAATAAAATACTGATAAACCCGTTTACCTAATTATACATGTTTGTTTATTTTAAATTGAGAGAGATTTTTAGTAGTTCCTTCTAAATTATACCCGACCCGTTATAATATTTTTTCCAATATTATTTGCCGTTTTTTTTTGTTAATAATGAAGAATTAAATTTTTATTCATTAAAATGAGTTCTTTCAGAGGATTTTACAATAAATTGTTATTGACCAATGACGTATGGAAAATTGTTCCATACGTCATTGGTTAAAAAAGAAATAACTCACCTCGTCCTTGTCGTCGACATTAATATTCTTGTTAGTGACGAGGTACTGATGTAGTTCGCCACCATCACTGTTCACCAGTTGCGAGAGGGTCTTGAAGCAAGCCAGCGACACCATCGACTCGCTGCGATGGAGGCTCTGTCGATCATCATCACAAGTTATAATCATTTGTCAACGTCTTCACAAAAATACGTTAAAATGACTTTAATTGCAATTCGATAAAGTTTGATTGCAATTTAATATTGCTTTATCAATATATACATAAAAAAATACAATTGTAATAAGGTAAGGGGTTTTATGCTCAACAGTAAATTATCAAATTTATGAACACAATTAGATTAACTTATAAAAAGTAGTAAACTAAAAACACATTATACGTCATGCGTTGTTAAGTTAGTTAAACTCAATTTAAATACAGTTTTAGGTGCATATATTAAAGGTCAACACCTCACTCGGGTGCAAATGCCAGCGTAACATTATGTACCAAAGTTGTAACTGCAGTGGTACGCTAAGTAATCGTATGACAAACGGTAGCGCAGGACACACAACGAGTAAACGTTTGCTCGACACACTTCCATGTCTATAATGAACAATATTTATAGATATAATGATAACGAAAGATATCACAAGGCAACTAATAAACTACACAACAAAATGTTTGGCGCAAAAGACGATAAACCATCTTGCCTCTTGTAATAAATTTCATAGCAGCGTCGGACAAATCAAATAAATTTACCGACATACTATTATTTGTCGAAAAGAACTTACTTACAAGTTGAACACTTAAAATTTCAAAAGATAAATAGCTAATGGTTAGCTGCTGGTTTTCTCAGTGGTTTAGAACAAATAAATTCCATGCGTAAGTATTTTATTTACCTCAGTGGATTATTATCCTAGTCATTCACATGCTCGACATGTCAAATTCTGGGCGGTTAAACTAAGAAGTTAGTACAAATAAGGTGTTTAATTCAAAAATACCAATTTGTGTGGTATGTTATTAATCGCGAATACACTTTCACACTAATATCAGTTTCTGTGCAGACCGTGTTAGAGTGGCGACGTAGCGCAAAGCCATGGAATACGAAGCCATGGCTGTGGCGGCGTTGTTCCCCGGGAGGCGCCGTGACTGTGAACCGGGGCACGTTGAATTGTGGGCCCGCTGTGTAAGGGCCTGAGTGCTCGTTACTACCGATGTTCAGGTGCAGAAACGAGCGCCGTCGTCGCTTGTGCTGTAGCGTGGGCGGCGCCAGCATGCCACCCGCGAAACTGTTACTCTTCGCGCGCCGCGGTGGGGTCTCCTCCGCGGAGTTGTCGGACCTGTCCGATCTCTCGGACCCGGAACAGCTGCGCTCCGTATCCGACGACGGCGGCGATTCCCGAACAACCTCCAGCGGCGACTCCAGTGTGCCCGGCGGCCTAGACACATTTTTTGGTCTATGGATATTGGCAATGAGGCAGCGGATATGTACGTATTCATTATCGCCGCTCCTCGTTCTGCTGGGGCTCGGCGGTAGGGACATAATGCGTTCCCTTTCCGCATAATAAATACGAACGCACCGCGAACCGTCCCGTGACAGATTTGCTAGAGTTGTGAGTGTCGCGCCGCTGGGAACGCGAGTTGTCTCGCGTGATCGCGATGGGCGGTTACTATTTAGAGCGCGTGGTGGAGCAGGGCGGGCGGAGGGCGGTCGCGATGAATGAACGGTGACGGATACGTACAAGAGAGTAAGTGCTGTAAGTGCGTAACGATATGCGTTTGAGGATCGCAGAGGCGGTGCGGTGTGCGACTCGCTCTGGAGGCAGCATGTCGCACGGTGTCCGGCCACGCTTTGCCGACGAGTCCGCGATGAGGTCGGACCGTGCGCTGCCGGTGCCCTCCCCGCCGCTGATCATTTCTCATTATGCGTTTCTTATTTTATTCTTCGCCTTCTGGTTTTAATTTATATCGTACGCGAACGTGACTCATAACGACGTGTTTTTTTTTACCGCACTGATTCCAACTGAATACATAATAATTTCCAATCTAAAGTATAAATTACTATATGTATTTAACACAGATTTTATTAAGATGATTTCATACTGTATATTGTGTTAAAATCATTTGCTACCTGTTTCATTTAAAAAATGTACTATTAATTTTTTATTAATTTCCTTTCATTATATGCTGTATAATTGCATAAACAAGTAGCCGCGCACGTACAGAAGCAATACGAATAATGTTTATATCCAAAAAAAAAAGATATCTTACATTAATACATATTTTCCTTCAAAATTAGTATACTCACCGAACATTCATATACATATATTTTCATGTACAAAGCAGTTAAAGAGTTAAAGTTATGAGAGACAAAAATAAAAGACATCGAGGTGAGGATACGCGATGCGAGGGCAAAAAGAATAACGGGGTTACAGGATTCCAACCAGCAGTGCCCTGCTGAGACCAGACAAATGGAACATACCATTTTAAGGCAAATGATATGAGTTTAACTTGACTAAAACAACAAATTGCTAGAACGATGGAAAAAGTATCTAGTAGTAGTAATAAAAAAAAAACCTAAGTATACCTAAATGAATATCTATATTTTGGCGAATATTCCTCATACCTGTCCATATGTCCTTATGAAAGAAGCTGCTCGGAGCATTTTGTGGATCCAGCGTGAAAGTTCGAATAAATCTTAAAAAATTAATACAAAAAAATATCACAATATTTTTTAAAATCTTCTCATACTCTGGACCACAAAGGATTAAGACAGAGCTTAAATGAAATCGCCATAAGCGATATCCTTGTCTTATAGGCGATAATGTTGAATTAAGATAATACTACTTGTTCAACACAAAGATTTACCTGATAACGCGAGAAATATCTCATTACACCATCATTTACACACGCACCATAAAGTATGGGGAGATAATGAAGTTTGCACTTAAACCTTGCTTCTACTGAGTAACCAGATTCCTTTTCTATTTATAACCTGAGCTTAAGGAGTTATATTAGATAAAAAGTATCCTGCCCATAAATAGTGTACCAACAGAAGAATAGTAACCTAACAACTTATGACATCAAACATAATATAGATTAATTATGATAATCACTACACGTCATAAATGGTAGAGTACGCAGTTACAACTTTTTATTAATCAATAATACAATAAAAGATGTATGTATCCATTAATTAATGTACCTACGAAATTTGACTTTATCGACCATTGAATGAACATTGAATCGTGACCCATCTCGCCGACAATTAAATAAATTGACAAAAATTAATAGATAATGGACTAATGTATGTAACGATAATTCCGTCATTACTTCAGTCGGAATGGCTTAATGTACCTATGTTGTCTATAAAACCTATATAATTACATAAAATTTTTGATTGAACAATTTACCACTTCCTATGTCCACATAAGGTAGGATCAGTTAAATATTCGTTATAATCATCAATATCTTACGATTTGTATCATTAAACAACAATTTGTAACTTATGCATTATTTATAAGCATTAGTAATACCGTGCTAAAACAATGATACTAATGATGAACTTAACGATTAGCTTAACTGCTTAATAGTTATAAGATAGTTGATTGCCACATACCAAATTTCTGATTGTTTTAAAACATGGTTAGTATAAAGCACCTATTTGGTATTCCGCTTATTTCAAGTCGACCATAACTTCCAAATTAATATAAGGTATATGCGTAAATAAGAGCAATAAAATAATTTTACATTTAAGTATTCCTTTGAAAATCCTCCTTGAGCTTACTCAATAAAACATATAATTGTACCTCAAAGGAGGAAGCAATTGAAAGCGGATATTTATTTACGTTTGGAACTTTAGAACGACATTCAGCGCTCCATAAATTGGATCGCTGACAACACTGTTAATTGAAGCTTTCGTCAGGTCACGAGATGCCAGTCAACAGTAGATATATTCGTATACACGTAACAAACTATTGTTATTAATGCTGTTTACTATAAATCAGTTATTCTTATTTAGTATTTAGTTCTTCTCACCTTGAATTCCAATTTCTTATATTTTTCCTTACGTAGGCAACATGAATAACGCTGACTTTGCTTATTAATGTTGGCTTCTTAAGCTAGAGCTTCTCAATGCTAAATGGGCTAGTTGAACGAAATCAATGCAATGCCGCAACTTGTTCCAGGACAGTATCCCAGAAAAAAAACTGTTGTGATAAATTAATAAATTTAAAACTGTATGTATTTGTCTAACAATGTACTACTACATAGGAATAAACAGTCATTTTATGTGCAGTAAAAGTAGCTATGCTTATAGCCTTATAATATTTCTTAAATCCAATATGATCTCCACGGGCTAGCATGATGTCCGTTCCAAAATCTAAATACAACTTTCACAAAATATGATGGTAATGAGAAGCATATCTTATCTGGAATCAAAATATGGTTATGATAGATGTAAAAAAATAAATAAGTAACATTATCGATAAAACAACACGTAGATAGGTAGGTACTAAGTAGGTTGAAATTCTTAGAACTATGACTAATATTACTTATTTATATAGATTTAAGTTTATTTTCCTGTTAATTATACACATATAACTCCCTCTTTACTTTTCTAAATATTAAAACCATTAAAAAGTAATGTACAAACTTTTAAAAATTAAGTACAACACTATGCAAGGCGGTAGAACCAGTGTAGTTCGACCGGGGAGTATCACCGCCACACCTATTTCTAGCGTGAGCATTTTACGTTTCGCTGGGAGAGTGTAGTTGCCAGCTCACTTATATATGAGACGACTGTCCTAGTACTTAGGAGTAGCAACGCAATGTGATCGACTTCAGATAGAACCCCTGTTCTATATGAAGTTGCTTACAAATGTCCATGGGCGGCGGTAGCCATTTACCATCAAGTGGACTGCATACTCTTTTGCTATTTCAATCAGATAAAAAGAAATGTACCATCCCAAAAAATAAAAAAAATATTCATAGAACCTCTTTTTGAATTTTATTGAGATTACTAATTTTACTTATTTATTGAGAGATTTAAGAGAATAGAACTTTCAATATTTCTTAGCAAGCTTGCAGAGTGAAAGTTAAGCAAAATATTTGGATGAGTTGTTATTAAAATAAATATTATTATAAATAGTTTTTTTTTTAGTTAATAAATAAATTTTGTTTAAAACAATACGTTTACGAACTTTAGTTTTTTGGCACTACAATTAAACATTTCTGGTTAAAATTGCCATAGAAAATCTGGTCTACCATTTACTGGATTGATACTTGCACCGATAAATATTTGTAACAGCCACCAACTATCCAGCACCGTCCAAAAGCGTATGCATGCATTCAAAACCGTGTCTTGTCTCGGTGGATGAGTGGGGTATCTGCAACACAGACCTAGAATCTAGTACAGGGCCCTTGCGACTTGTATAAGTGAATATGTTTTTATCAATAAAAATTTTTTTTTTCTTATATTTTCGGTGTAACACATATTTTTTCTTACATAAACACCGAACATTATTGGCAAAAACGCTTGATTAGAATTTGTAACTAGTTATGTCGTTAAATATGCACGAATGGATAAAAGTAAGTGTCATGTTTTCGTTCATAAATTACGTGTAAAGATAAGGTAATTTAATTGTAATTTTGTATTTGGAATAATATGAAAAAGCAATTTTGTAGTAGCCAACGAGCTTGCAGTGCACCTGAAGGTAAGTGGCTCCTGCCGCACATGGACATCTGAAATCAACCCCAGATGAGGTTACCTGCGGTTGGCAACACATGGGAACGCCAAGGGAGGGTATGTCTCCCTTTCCTCAACTTTGAGACCAAAACACAGCAGCGCTTAACACTGCTGTTATTAGGCAGAAATAGGTGTGGCGGTGGTACTTCT
>MOOZ01000160.1:703919-727796 GCA_002930495.1 Cecropterus lyciades
ACTTCCTGATAAATTATGTTACTACACTGTAAATATAATTGACATGAACATGAAATATGCATATTTCATGTTGTTGTATTCTATTTATATAACTATCTGTAAAAGATTTCATTGAAGACTATATTTAAATTAATGTGACTTTGCCAAGTTCTTAAACTTACAAATCACAAATACTTTTTATCAATAGTAGGGATAGTAATAAAGAGTATAATATGCTGTTAGTCACTCCATGACTGGAGCATATTAGATAGGTAGGTATGCAATAAGTAACCAAGGATTGGGCTTAGACAAAGTAACTACTTATTTTTATCAAAAGGGAAGAAGATTGATTTGTTAAAGAAAATTCTAGAAACGGTTATTTATAATATTTGACGAAGGAGGTATATATATATATATATATTACACATATAATCTTTGTGAAAATTAATATTGGATTTCTCGATATTTTGATCGACCACTTTCTCACAATTTTAATAAAATACGCACGCAAACAAGTCGCCCCTTTCTTCTAATTTTAATATCGGTAAACTAATACTATCGTTCAGTGAACTCTAATATTAAATCGCTGTATTTATATTTATATTATTACGGGATGTATTGTGTAGTAATCTATATATATAAAAATATTACATTACCTGACACAGACTCTGCTTTTGAAGACTGAAGGCATATAGTACTTTGCAGAATAATCACATTACACAAATTGATTTGTCATTAATACACAATTGCTATTATTTATTTTAAATTAACTGCATCAATATTAAAAATCATTAAACTTTCATTTGAGCTAACTTAACATGACAGTTTTAAAACATCCCTTGACATTTGACATTTGATAATAGACATTAGACTTTTTTTTTACCAAAAAGGGGTGAAGGGCAAGGTTGAGCAGTCGTAAGTTTGTGTCCATGACTACAGAATACATAAGATAAGAACACTACAACGAATACAATGCAGAAAGTAACAATCAATGGAACTGAAACTATACATGTATTATACAAAATCCATTATTTTAATTGTTAATGTTCTTATAAATTAATGGTGCACATAAATAATGATTGTTATTAATTTTACTCACATTTACTTACATTTAAATTTAGTATTTTTAGGAACCTAAAGTATCGTATTAAATATATTGAAATTCAATGTTATGTCCATATCAATTATAAGAATAGCCCATATTTTAGGTAATTCGAATTATATTCGAATCTAAATACAACATATATTAATTATATTGATGTGTTTGGAATAGTAGTTGGTTAGATTAGGTTAGAATAGCTGATTAGATTTTATAAAGTTGATAAAAAGTTAAAAACCTTCGTGAAATGCTTCCGGTAACGGCATCGCCGTACAATGTAATTGTACTTAATGATATCTTGTTTGTTCGTTTCGTGTTACGTGTTCATATATTCTAGTTGGACAGGTATGGTAAGTGAAAAACAGGTAAAAACATCTATGTAAGGCATGTCACCATTTGTGGTATATTATAGGTAGTATCTCATTAAGTGTAGATCACTAGTGTTTAGACGTAACAGTGGCCACATGGAATTATGTGAACTACAATGGACTTTAATATATAAATAAGTGTTATGTCGACAGTGGATATTGTAAGGTCCGTATAATACTACTAATCCATCGTCTAGCGAATTAAAAACTGTCAGTTTCGTGCTAGTACAGGCAAACATAAATGTTCTATCGTTTTAATAATAGCACGCTTTTTCACAAGATGCAAATTGTGTACTATTTACAAACCTTAAACTCACCATGCGATATGTCTTAACCAACATATTCTACGATTTTATGACTGTGGACATGTTATAGTTGCCACGTGGGAAAAAAATGGCCGTGAATTCATAAAGATATGTTTAAAGATGTTAAAGCCAAAATTATAAAAACATACTAAAAAAAAGTTGCCACACGTATATGACAAATTGTCATTTTTGATAGTTTGTACCAAATGCCAATAATGACGTTTACCACTGACTGAGTCACTGAGGTAAAATGGTGATGATGAACATGTTTATTGATAAACAACACGAACGATTCTATTTTGCAGGCTATGTGTATATGACTTGCTGATTATATATATCATTGCATACTTTCAAAAAAAGTTAATACAATGAGCCTGCCACAAAAAAAGTTCTACCGGCAGCGTGCTCATTCTAACCCTATCGCAGATCACTGTTTTGATTAGTAAGTATTCCATTTAATTGATAATTAATAGGAAATCTAATAAAAATACGTCTGCTCGTGATATATTTTAATTAAATAATAGAACACATTGTACGAATCATAAATTTAATGTAAACTATAACATTATATATACAGTTATCAAATTTATGATACATCTACTTAAATTCATCCATCTTTGAATAAGGAGCTTTTACTGTATCTCCTTATCTGTTTACCGTTATCGCGTTTAAAAATTGTGACCATTATCTTGTATTTGTAGTAAAAAAATATATATTTGCGGATTTATTAGCCAAGTCGATTTTAATTAAAATAATTTAATTAAAATCGACTTGGAGGAAATGTCAAGTCTGCAGTCCATTGAAGAAGTAACTTCAATAAGCATTAAAAACTAAACTTTAACTTAAAAAACTCATGTAAAGGTGGCAAATGAGCTGTGTGATTTCTGAGATTTGATCTGTCTAGGCCAGGGGTCGGCAACCTGTGGCTTGCGAGCTATATGCGGCTCTTTGGATATGAAGCTGCGGCTCTTTAGTTCTACATGCAATAAAAAAGTTAGCTATTTATTGTTGGCAAGAAAAAAAAATGTGCCTCCTTAAAAGTCCTGAAATTTTGTAAATTGTAATTTTTAACTCTTTCAACTCAAAGGTTACCGACTTCTGGTCTAGGCCCTAGACTCTAGAGCAGTGATTCCCAAAGTGGTCCAGGTGGACCCCTTTGGGATGACAAACAATTGGGAGTGCACAAATTTTAGTAGACCCTCACAGGTCCACGAAAATTTATCTGCCTTCTATAGTACATAGTGAAGAACTAAAATGTTAGCTTGACTTCACCTATCAATGTAGGTCACCGCCGGATCCACCCTTTTTTTGGTTGTTAAATGCTAGAGACGCCAGTGTCATAGACTAGATATATTTGGCGCCATTTGTTTTTTTTTTTTTTGTTGTCAATTCATACATACACCGGTGTCAAAGACCAGATGAGTTGAGTTTTGGGAACCAGCAGAATTTTGATAATGGTTTATGTGAAAAACAGATTGTTAATGTATTACGATTTTATTGCTTCCGAGTAACATATATGTGGGCTAGTAAGCAGATTTTCTAATGCTCATTTAGCACATTAATTAGTATTGGGCAAAAGTGTGATATACGTACTTACTTATTAAGCAATTTTAAAATTAATTTCAGCCCTGCACATCCAGATGATTATGACTGGTCTGAATTATATCCAATAATAAAAACAAATGGATGCCAAAAGAAAAGAGTTGAATTTTTGGATGTTGGATGTGGATATGGAGGCCTGTTGGGTAATTTGAAAACTTATCTCTTATTATTAATTTTTTGTATGACATTTAACAAAATTGATGAATCTATTTTCCAGTTGCTTTAGCTCCTATGTTTCCTGAAAGTTTAATGCTTGGATTGGAGATTCGTGTAAAAGTGTCCGATTATGTGAATGACCGAATTAATGCGCTAAGGATCCAAAATCCTGATAGTTACCAAAATATAGCTGTCTTAAGGACAAATGCTATGAAATATCTACCAAATTTCTTCCACAAAGGACAGGTTTGTTCATTCCTTAACTTTGAAATAAATATGTCTATCTTTTAAGGTTAATAATGCCCTTGCACTTTTCAGCTTAAAAAGATGTTCTTTTTGTATCCAGATCCACACTTTAAGAAGGCTAAGCATAAATGGAGAATTATAAATAAATGGTTATTGTCAGAATATGCATATGTATTGGATGAGCAAGTAAGTCTATGATATAATAATAAGGAAAATCACTAACTCTATCTATTATGATCATACAAAGTTTTGCAATTATTTTAACAGTTTACTGAGTATATATTTTTGTGCTTATCACATATTACTCACATGGTTCAGGATTGACTGGCAGAGAATGCCATTAGACATTAAGGTTTAGCTATGGTAACTCCTAACTTGAGGTATTTCAAAAAGTGTAATTAAATAAATAATGTATATCGTTAAAAGTTAAACCATATAGTTATAGTCCTTTTGGCTTCTTGTTTGAATATTCCAGTTTTATATGATTTTAGATTAATTTTATCGCAGAATTGATACATTAAAATGTGTTACGGGTTTATGTGTTACATATTGTGAGTAGCCATAACATTTATTATTATAATAGTAGCACATACAGCTTATATAAAAAGTGTTATGATATCAAACTGTTTTAGGCAATTGTGTATACTGTTACTGATGTTAAGGATTTACATGAATGGATGGTAACCCATTTTGAAGAACATCCATTATTTGAGAGACTATCCAGTGAAGAATTGGTAAGTATAATGGAAAATGTTAATAGAAATAGGATATTTTTTGTGACAATTATGAAGATTAAAAAAAGCAGTAGGTAACAGATAAAATTTCAATATCTAAGTCTACAAACTACACTTGAAATAAAATTGCTGTTTAACTGATTTATAATAATTATATTGTTTTATGTTGGTGATTTATCAAAAATTTTGGGAATCATAGAAAACATTAATTTTATATTAAAAACCACTTTTGAATTGATATCACTCTTTAATTTTGTTTCAGAAAGACGATATAGTTGTGGACAAATTATTTGAAAGCACAGAAGAGGGTCAGAAAGTGACACGGAATCAGGGTGATAAATTTCTTGCTGTATTTAGAAGATTAAGCAACAACTCCCAGAAGAAAGAGATAGTGAAATGAAACACTAAATTTTTAAGTTGACCAATAAAATGTGTGATTAAATATTTATTATTTATCACATTTTTGCTGCAGATAAATCTGTTATTTTAATACTTGTTTTTTTCTTCTATCCTCATCTTTTGCTGTTTGTCTTCATGTAAATCTTCTAATAAAATGTAAATTATGCAGTGACAATCTTACAAAACAGTACATGGTATAATGTAATTAAAATCAATTTTCCACAAGTTAAAAGATTTATTTAAAAACTTTAGTTTTACAAATTCTTATTACTTAACTTCTACTTTAATACATTAATAACATTAAATAAAATTACTTTATTGCAGTGACCAAAGTTATGTAGTCAATTCATTAGAAAAAGATTAAGTATTTTATTATTTAATCTTATAGTACATACATAAGGTATTAATCATAAATCACAAAGATAAATCCATTTTAACAGACTTAAAAAAGCAGGTTATTTTTCATTTAAATTTACTTATTATGTTTAAGCCATTTTTAATATATATAGTAGCCATTATACTTTTAAAGTATTCGGCATATCATTTTTTTATGGTAAAATGCGTTGTTTGGTTTTTTTACCTACCAAGTTTCTTCTCTACAAGAGTAACCCACCTGCTGAGAGGGCGAGCCATTGCCAAATGCTTTCGCATATGTCCCAGTATGGCTATTAACCAATATCTTTTACTTGACCACTTTTTATTAGTCACTAAAGTAAATAAAAGTGCAGCCCATATTTCTGATTGGCAAGGATTAATATGCAACCCTTTTTTTCCGAATTTTAAAGATTTGACTGTGTCCCCAGCGTTATACTCTGCTAAACTGGCTATAGCAAACATTTTTCCAATATTGTAGGAATTATGTTCATCATATGTTGATAAGGCGATAGCTCTTTGGGCACAGCCACTGGCAATTGCTGCCTTTGATTGTGAGGCTCTGAGACAATACTGTGACAAACAAAACCAAAGTGGTCCATTACTAGGATGGTTATGCAAAGCGTCACTTATTATTTGTATAGCTACCTCAATATCCTCATTGCAAACTACATAGGACTTCAAAAATCCTATGTCAAATGCAAAATTACTGTCTTTCTCGTATTTCCGCAACTCATTTAGAGCCGAAACAGTGAGACTTTGATCCGAATTAATTATTCCTAAAGAACATAAAGAGAATAAACTATATGGTGTTGGTTTCTTTTGTGATGCTTGAATGCTATGAAATAATAAGGTCTTGGCGTCATCTTTCCCTTTAAACATGTATACTATGCCAGCCATCGCTACAAGAATATCTGCTTTGTCTGCTTCATCATTACATAGCCATTGTAAAGCCATATCATAGACAGAGTATGAATCTTCATACTGTCCTGTTTTATATAGTGCAAGAGCTAACCCACATGAAGAATCCAAACTGGCCTCATCAATAGCCTTATAGGTTTTTATTGCTTCATCATATTTTTCCAATCTTAGAAGAATTCTGGCCATATTTAAGAGCACCAAGTTCTTCTTATCATCTTGTGCATATAGATGTGCCTTTTGATATGATTTTAAAGCTGAGTCCAGCAACCCTTTTCTTTCTTGTAAGTTGCCAAGAATATTACAAGCACAAGAGTCATTTGGTTCAAAAGTTAAGTACCACTCCATTAAGTCAATTCCATAGGTGATAGCATAGAGCCCTTCTATAGCATACTTGGATTCTGGTTCATTTTTCCAGTTAAGATCCTTGAGAGTACGACAAATCCAGTCTGCATAGCCAAGAGCACTTATTTGATGATATCCGAGACGACTAGCATGTCTAAAAAGATCCATTGCTTCTTCCTTGCGAATAACTTCTGCAATTAGAGCTTGACCAATCCAGCTTTGCGGATATGAGGGTAAAGTAGACTGACCCCGCCAAAAACAATGGTTAGCTAATTTGTAAAGATTCAGTTGCAGATACAATGTTCCCAAGTTACACCATATCTTTGCTATAGACCATTTATGAGTAACAGTTAATGCTTTTATGAAGCAGTGCTGTGCCAAGTCATATCTTTTCAAAAATACACAAATTTTACCTAGTAAATTCCAATTACGCCAAGCACTAGGCTTTTCTTTGATGCAAGCTATCATCAAATTAAAAGCAATGTGACAGTGAGCAATTTGTTTTGTAGCCGAATAATATTCAAAATATGCAGAGGCTAAATTATATGAGGCAAGCTCCTGTTTATGTTTTGCTACAAAGGAGAAGCAAGCTATGGCTTGAGGATAGATATCAACTTTATCTTTTCTTAATGTTGTTTCACTTGAGTAATTGAATGATTCTTTTATAAACACATAGCTATATTTGTTTGGTAATCTTGTTATAAACATTAGAGCATCGGCAAGTAGATTCCATAAACACATAAACTTCCTTCCTTTGAGTAAAGCTTTAGTTAAGTTGTCTATTGCACACTGGGCATTATCTCTGGCAGTCCCGTACAAATTTGCTTCAAATTTTTTTCTTGCTATTTTCATAGAACATTCCGCATATCCTTTCAGTGCCAAGAGAAAGAATGGATCAATTTCAAAGACTTTTTTAAATGTTAATATGGCTTCATCATATTGTGTTAATAATGCATATATGCATCCAATATTTGTAAGACAATGACAAGAGTGAATTTTGTTTGGATTTAAACTCATTACTTTGTTATAAACTCTTAACGCAGAAGTGTATGATCCTCGTGAGTAATAAGAATCTGCTAAGCATTCAAGTGCAATGAGGTTGTTCTGGGATGCTTTTACAACATCACGAAAATTAATAATAGCATTTTCCCATTCTCTTTTATTAATATAATGTAAGCCTAGTCTTAAGTTTAGCCATGTTTCATTTTGTATGACTTTCTTTGCTTTTTCAAGCAATTCAAAATCAGATTCGTTAAGACCCATTTTAACATAAACTTCACTTAAGTTTTTCACATAATTACTCTCATAATCACAGAGACTATATGCTTTTTCATAGCATTTTTTGGCTTTTTGTAAATCTTTTTTGTGTTGGTCATAGAATAGTCCTAAAGAATAAAATGTATCAGCATGGTCACTATTAACTTTTGCTGATTTTAGAAGATTTATTAAACAACTATCATACTCCTTGAGGTTCCAATATGCATTGCCAAGATAATAATAATTTAGGGCATCTTCTTTACAGTTCTCTAAAACAGTAATGGCTTCTTTATATTTTCCTTGTTTTAATAAAGCAAGCCCTTGAAGCCGTGTAAAATGATCTTTATCAAGATTTTCTAGTACATGTTCTGCTGGCTCATTAGTTTCTATGTAGCATTTTGCTAATGAGGCTAATTCATTTGAATTTAGATGTGCAGTTGAAATTTCTTTTGCAACATTAATAGCCTCAGACCATTTTTGTTGTTCCACATAAGATAAGAATAGGAATTTTTGTAGGCTAAGTTTTAATTCTGGATTTTTGACTTTCATCAAAAAATTTGTGGCAAGTTTCTGTGTCACTGGCCATTTTTTTAACATTATTGTGCATTTTATTATAAATATGACTTCAATCTTATCTGCATCTTGATAATTAACTAAGGGAACACATTGTTTATATGCTTCCAAATACAGACCTTTATCAAAGGAAATCATGCTTTTAAGTAAGCCTGCATATTTTAAGGTTTCTACACCAACAGTTATAGTGTCTATATATTTCTCTATGTCAAGTCCAGTGAAAGAATCATTATCAATAAAAAATTCACATAACTGTTGACATAACCATTTCTTGACTTCAATATTGGTAAAGAAATCTAATTTTACTATTTCTTCAACACCAGAGACCAAATCAGTTTTTTGTAAAATAAGTTTACATATTAAAAGCATTAGGGAATCATTTGGATCCTTAGAATATAAATCATTTAAAATTTTTGTTGCAAAAGGTATGTCTTCAGGTTTGCAGGGAACATTTGATTTCAAAAGTTGTATTAATTGCTTTTCAGCTTCAACTTTGAATTTATCTTCTTGATTTTCACATATGTACTTGATGATAGTACTGAGTGAGTCACCGTTTTTTAATGAAGTGCCTAGTTCCCCTATCTTAGTAAGTATTTCAATAAGTTTTCCATCTTCTAGCTGTAATTTAAGCATTTCAGCATAAATAAGAAGCAATTTTGTTTTTGATGAATCATCTTCCTTTCTCTCATAGAAATTAGCAAGCCCTTGCCAAGCTAATGGTTGAGTGGGTTTAGATGCTATAGCTTTCTGATATGCTAATGGGGCTTGGTCAGAGTCTTGAAGTGATTTACCTAGTAGAACTAATGCAAAATAATTCTGTTTATCTATACGAAGTACATCCTTGCAGCATTCTTGAGCTGCTTTGAAATCTTTATCATCAATGAACTTCCTAGCTTCTTTTAGCAATGTTTTGACATCAGACATCTGAAAAAATGTAGTAAGACAAAGAATTAGTATTGATTTATATGAAAGGTTTAAATTTTTTTATTTAAGTTACACTGTAATTAAATTATTTTAATGATAATATAATAGAATCTGTACCATGGGTCCCCAAACTTATTTCATCTACTGCCCACTTTAATGATCATAATTTTCTAGTGCCCTCCAAAAAATTACAAACCCCACAGTAAAAATACAGATAGCAGTATTTTTACCCTTAATGACATAAAGGATTTATTTTTTCCAAGAATTATCAGTTTCTGAAATAAGTCAGTGGTAATAATCTCTGTTTTATTCATCACCCCCTTTTAGTCTCCAGCACTCACAAAGAGCATTACCATCTCCTTTTCAAAAAACTCTGATCTACACTGCGAGTGCCCAATATTAATGTAAATAAATAGTCACATTAAACACACCTTGCAAATCGAGTCACAGCGGCAGCAGCTGAACCACAGAAATACTAGTTAGTACTTCAGCTCTTCTACTCTGCATATGCCATACATTCAATAATTTACAAAATATGTACTGAAAATAAAACATGACACTTATAGTATTAAATTATTGTTACTGAGTTTATCAATACTTTCATTGATTATTAAACGATATATAGCATAAGGTGTTATTTTTCAATCATGAAATAGTTTTGTTCTATCATTGCAAATATACTTAATGTTTGCAAGGATAGAACACAACAATTTGGTACTTTTTTAAAACAGCTGTATATAGTGGACACTATAATGTTATTTCTATTCCATAAATTATGTTTTTATTTTGACCAATGCTTTATATTTATTTATAAATCGTAGGTACGTTTATAGCTATAACATAAATGTACTCTATGCTTTGATTGAAGAAATTCGACGCCGGTCGGACAAGAAAGTCAACATATGATAAGCATTTTTATGAGTATTGTAGTTTCTTATATTATAGTTTACGTACGTTAATACCGAGAAAATGTAATTACGTTAATATAACGTTATGTATAACCACTAAAATAATAGTAATGCCATTATTTTTATTGATTAATATGCAAAAATAACACACATTCAAACCTTTTACGAAGTTTTCATTTGATTCCAGCTGAGTAAATAATTAAAAGATTTCTTGGGCTAGTCTCTTCTCCAGCATAAAGTGTTACTATGGTAAAAATTTCAACACCGATAAGTAACGTTAGCGTTCAATATATGTTAGCACATAAATATCGCTCCTAGGTTTTTATCACTTCATAATTTAAAATAATTATCCCAAGTATATCCCATAATTTAAAATAAGTCTCCCAAGTGAATGAATATGAAGGAACTTGATTTTGACACTGTACCTGCACTGCACTGACAGATCGGAATTCATTATTTTTTCAGACCATATTATTTAGTCTGATTGATACTTTTTGGTTTGCCATTACCAGCCAACTGCATAAGATTAAAGTGGTTTGAGTGTGTGTGTTTTTTATCTATCATTATTTATGAAAAAATTCGATGAAATTCGATTAGAATTCTTGGTTTTGTGTTTTGCGTCTGTGATCTCTGAGAATAAAATATTTTAAATTACCGATGAGCCAATAAAGTTGGACTGAAAGATGAGAAGCCGGGCCATAAAAAAAATATTAAACAGAAATGAAACGTTGATTGAATCTTTGACATAAAAACGGCCGTATAACTTCAAATGTTTGAAAGTTTACGTAAACAAATATGAAAATGTTTCTTTTTAAGCATTTTATTTATTGATTTTATATTCTTCATACGTTGTTAGTTTAAATGTAGTGCGTGTATAGTTATTTTATACATATAATAATGGCCTCTTATGAAGCCATACCTTCATATATTAAAAAACTGTGTAAGTTTGTCTCAAAAATCTTTATTCTATTTTTTTCCTTATTTTTTATGATACATAGCTTATCATGATTCTATAGGGGTTTATAATGATTTGTTATAATAAAATTAACCATCTTAAAATAAAAATACATATGTATTTATTTATACATTTTAATTGTTACGAGTTAAGGTCATCCTGTGAAAGAAATTCGGGAACGTTCTCTTCAACTGCTTCTCGCGAAGTCACGCTTAGGGTGGCAACTGCATGATGAGCTAGCCACTACCAGGGAGTTACTTGAAGTACTTCTCGCTTGGTTCCATGTTTCCCAGCCAACATTGCAGCGAGAAGCACTTGAACTTCTTCTTATAACTGTTAAAGTACGTACTATTCTTTTTCTTTATCATATGGAAGTAGCAAACGAGCATGCAGTCCACCTGAAGTGGCAGGTGCTGCACATGGATATCAACCCCAGATTAGCCACAGATGGGTTGCTACCTACTGAAGACTGAGTTAGAATGCCTCGGATAAAACTTACTAAACACCCTTCAGACCAGAACACAGCAATGCATAAAACTACTGTTATAATGCAGAAATAAGGGTGGTGGTGGTGCTCGTGGCGTCTAACTACAAATAGTTCCACTTATGCTATATACAATGTGCCTATGAGTAATTACTTGGGAATCGAAAGAACAGACAAATCTCAAGTTATCAAGCATGTCTTGCGTGTGTACAATTCAATAAATAAATATCTAAATGACTTAGCAAAATTATTAATCACATTATTATTACATTAGTATATTCTCATTGATGGTGTTTTGTTTCATTTGATAGCATTTAGAGTATCAATAGAATTCAAGTATGTGAAAATAAATATTTCTATTTATCATCTAAGTGAGCTAAGTGTCAGTTAGTATTTGTTCATACAATTTTTAAAAATGATTATGAAGGGAATGATTATGATTCAGGAATGTAGGTTTCTTTATAATATGTTCATTTATTAGCCTATCATAATTAAATTGCATTTACCATTACTTGGCTATGATTTTTAAAAGGAATATTCTGTCCATATACTCCTTTGAAACTTCTACTATCTATGATATTTTTTTCAGACAAAAAGTGGTAGTTACATAGCTAAGGAGTTTGGCATACAAGAAATCATATCCAGTTTAAACAAGGTTAAGCACAAGATAGAACCAGATTCAGTAGAGTTGTTTGAAGATGTAATAGAAACATTGCAGTTCTTAAATACAGTGCAATCAGAGGAAAATATAAACATACCCCGACTAGTATTATCAGATTCAAGGTTTGTAGAACCAAATGTTGTTTTTTATATAGTAGAAGTAGTGAATGACAGTGCCGTCCATGGGTTGTTTTGAGGATTGTACAGTATATGAACATTTATAAGGCACAAGACACATAAGGGCTGGAACTATCTTAAACAAACTATCTCCTTTAATAAAGGAAACCACCAAAATAGTGCTGCTCCTAACAAATAAGCTACCAGTTCAAATATATATGTATTTTTATGTGCCTATTAGGCATAAATATTTCTGCTATAAAGTTAAAATATGTGTCACTGCAGTGAAATTTTCGAAAGTTTAGCAATGTTTAATATCTTTCAGTTCGCTTAAAGTCATTGGTTCCACTAAGTTTGTATAAAGCCTTTAGACAAAAAATTATGACTAAGAAATTTTATTTAGGAAGGAAATAAGTACTTCTCATTATAGTTAATTTCATAAACAATAATATATCTTAACTTTCAGCTCAGAGGTAGTAGATTCCAGCAATGGGTACTATAATTTAGGATTGAATAGAGATTCTTCTAAGGAAACATCAACCTATAATGAAGATAGTGATCAACCAGGCTGTGAAGGGTAATATATTTTATTAATATCGCAACCATCTATATAAAAATAAATGCATCTAAAAAAGTACGCAAGGGTTTATGTAAATATGTAAAAAAGTACTGGTACTCAGTAATAATATTTTTAGAACATCATATTCTCTCTCATTCATCTGTTATCTCTTTCTTACCAACCTCATGAAACCAATATAATGCAATAGTAAATGACGATAGTTCTGTGCAATTGAAGTGCGATAGAGTAGTATATTAACAGAGTTTCAAAATGCTTAATTTACAGCAAAACTGCGGGTGAAATTTACACAATGTTTTTTTCATTACAGTTCAAATTCCTTAGATGGCATTATTGTACTCCTATTTCCTTGGGTAGAATTAAGTACTTCAGATTTAAAGACACTGACCCTAGTGGAGGATTCACTAAAGCTTCTGAAGTCAACTCGGCGTTGCTGTAGGTTTATCCGAGATGTATTTCTACGGGACTTTCCTGTTGAGATATTTTTAAATAGACCAGCTATAATAAAGGTATTTGTCATAATAATATATACATACATATTATAATAGCTGTGTTTCTATTGTGAACATACATTAGATACTGAATTCTATGCAAACTTTGTATAATATTATTTGTATTCATTTTCCTTTTTTTGTTTTCCTTAACTTAAGGGCTTGTATATAAACTAGCTGTGCCCTGTGGTTTTATTCGCGAATAAAAAGGTAAAATTACTTTAATTATAATAACTTTTAGCAGAATAGTTGGATTTTAATCAAATAAAGACTAATCATCTTAATTAAATTGAGTAGTTTTGTTTTGATGTGATTTTTAAACATACATCTCTTTGTTGTGTGTTTAAAATCACAGATAAAAATAAATAAGAACGTTTTTATATATATAAGACCTTTATTACTTGTTAGTCTTCAAAATATCCTTTTGCAAATATATGTGAACATAGTTGCGGAACTTTCATTTATGTTATATGTATGGATATTTCAGACACTCCTGACAATAGCAGATAGACAGCATGGAGGTCATCCAAATGAAGCACTTCAAGTATTATTGAGTATCACTCGTCTTCTGCGCAAAAGATTAATACAATTGTTTTCTTTGGATTTGATAACTAATTCAAATAAGGTACATAAATTTTAATTTATGAAATAATTGCTATTAAGTGTATAGCAAATAATTCAGAGCCGTGTGGCTTCGGCGACGACTAGAATAGACCACTCCATACTCACCTGTGGGTGGGTAAAAGGTGACTAAGGATATTTACCAGGTAGATTGGCAGCACTTGGGCACTAGTTGGGCATTTAACATCTTACTGTGACGGTCCCACTGGTTGCCGGATCTGACATCGCCTGGCTTTATTCCTAAAAGTGTCCTGCTCGGTGGTAAGATCTCTCCACTGGATCAGCCTGGCAAGATACCACCCTCAGGTCTACCGTTGATAACGATTCGTCGTGTTTCGGTTATGCACCTGGGAGCCAGTTTACCCCCTTTCCCCCTACCCATCTTATTGTGGTGCCTTCGACATCTCCAGGGACGCCTGGTGGGTCCTTTACGCACCGTTGCTCGCGGGGGCCAAGGAGACCCGGTGAAACGGTTTTCCTCTGGCCGCCCGCTGGTTAGTTGGGGACCCGAACGTAGGCATTACAGTCAACCCTGGCCTGGGAGGCTGTCCCGCCAACCGGCGTAAAGTCCCGGTGCACGATTACCTTGCCGGAGTAAGAGACCGGTGTGGAGCCAGGTAGTCGTACAGTCGTACAAGGTTCTACAGCGGCAACCCCCTCCACACTTACTGTGGATATGTGCAACGTCTGGGGGATTCATTCCAATCTGATTGCCGTCCATCATCACTTTGAGACGGCAAAGCCGGCTTTTCTCTTTTTGACGGAGACACACATATAAATTCCGCACAACAAATCCTATCTTGAGTACCCCGACTACAATCTAGAACACGCCTTCAGGCGTCGAGCCGGGGTCTGTGTGTATGTTAATGTATGTCTATGCGGGATTTGTGTTACTAGGCGTTTTCAGTAGAGCCAGGCAGTACTTCACTGGGGGTATCTCGTAATGCTCTACAAGGCACTAGTGAGGCCCCACATGGAGTACTGCTCACATCTCTGGGCTGGAGCGCCACAGTACCAACTCCCAATTGACTCCGTACAGATACGCGCGATCCGAATCGTCAACAACCCAAGGATCACCGATCGCTTAGAACTCTTAAGCCTGCGGAGGGACATATTCTCCTTTTGCGTGTTCTACTGGCATAACAATGGTGAGTGTTCCGAGGAACTCTTTGGCCTAGTGCCCGCCGAAGGATGACGTTCCATCTGCATCAACTGGACCCGGTTCGGTTTGTGTGCCCTTTCCTGACACGAACGTGCAAGATGTGGAATGAGCATCCTCTTGAGGTGTTCCTCGAACGCTATGACCTTCAAAGCCGGCGATGCATTGATGACTCCTCTGGCGTTGCAAATGTCCATAGGCGACGGTGACTACTTACCATCAGGTGGCCCAATTTTTTTTATATATGTACCCAACGATAAGGCTATCGTTAGGTACATATATAAAAACATGTAAGTAAATAATGAAAGGAGTTTTAGGACTGAATTTTAATTATACTAGTCGTTGTCCATCTGTTTAGCCTTACTTCTGTAATCTATATCCATATCGTGTATCCATAGTAAATAATTATATAGACATGATCACCACTGTATGTTATTGTTGTGTTTGTATATGTTTATGGTGTATCATAAATAGACTATGTTATATTTTATACTTTTCATACATCCTCTCTGGTTTTACTTAGTTGTGACCATTTCTTGCACTATTATAGTTCTGTTCATATTATCAGAGTTAAGATACAAGCTAGCAAGGCACCATATGGAAGACTGCAAACTTGTTTACTCCTTAATTTTTATTTTATGACGTATTTCTTTCACAGTCATCTGATGAACATGAAGGTGTTGATATAAGTATGGAAATTGAGTTGGAAAATTTAAGAAGCGATAAAGGTTATACTATACCTTATCATGGTGAAGATAATCTTGCACTTTTAAGACAGCTTCCAGCGCCAATTTTTGCGCTAGATACCGCCCATGCTATACTGTCTACTATGGCAAGAAGTGTTGTATTAGTTGAACCTGGTGTTAAAACTGAAGCATTGGGCATGGTTTGTTGGTATTTATACTTAAAGATTAGGATCTTTTTAAAAATATATTCGTTTTACTCTAACTAGACAATGTATGAAGTTTCCTGCATGACTTGTCTAACTTTTATTAAGATTTTAGTCCAATATATTGTAATTGATATTATTGTGTGCTTGCATTCTTTATAGAAATATACTTTTGTTTTAGAAAGAATTGAACATTTGCTTGAATTTGATTGAATGTTTAATTAACCTGCTAATGGACTGTGTGAAAGATAGTTTTTGGAGCGCAGATCATAACACCAAGACACAAAGGGATATAGCACATAAGAGCTGCATGGTAATGCGGACATTAGGTGATCTACTTGCTAAGTATAGGTGTGTTAATTACTTTCTTTAACATCTGAATGTGGATTAGATATTAGAAAGAAAAATATTGTAGGAAATAATAATTATTTTATGAATAATTTAATACAACAAAAATTATCAGTTAAGTAAAGACGACCTATAGTGTGTTCAACAACACAATTCTCGGATTGTCTGTAATAACTAATTATTGTCGAATTTCGGCTACTAGGCGCTAAAAGTTTTTTATGGTTCGACCGGGGATGTATCACTGCCACACTTATTTCTTAAGCGGAGCAGATCTTGCGTTTTGGTGGAAGCGTGTTGTTTTCGGCTCGCTTCTCATTTCATATGAAACGATTATCTTAGTTCTCGGGAGTAGCAATGCATCTGTGATTGAATTTAGATCAGAACTGTTCATATGAACTTGCTAACAGATGCCCATATACGGTACTGACCATTTGCCATCAGGTGGACTGCATGCTCATTTGCTATTTTAAACTTAAAAAAAAAAACTAAGCAAGAACTAGGTTATATTATAATATTTTTTATATATTATTACATAATATTGTGATATCTTTTAATTTGTTAGACGAACATTGAACGATGACATCGAGAGAGTGCACCACCGCGTGGCGTGGCTGCGGCTAGTATCGTGCGGGGCGGCGCTGCTGCGCTGGGCGCGGCGCTCCGCGCTGCCGCCCGCCGCGCTCGTGGCCGCGCTGCAAGCGGCGCAGCTCGACCCTGCTGTAGATCTGCTGTATCCGGAGCTGGCCAAGACTATATCTTCTGCATTATTGGTATTAATCAAACAAATGAAACATTATATAAACGCTTTCTACACTCATAGCCCCACAGTAGGATTTTCTCCTGTTTCGTGGGCGCCATGGACACACAAAGACGAATACACAAACACCCAGACCCAGAACAGAAATCAGATAATGAGTTTTCATTCAAATGTCTGTCTGGCCGGGGATCGAACCCGGGACTCACTGCATGTCAGACCGGTATTGTGACCGCTTCACCACGCGGGACGTAAATATAATATAAACATCTATAAAAAATGCTTGATATGCAACTTCAATAAGTTGATATTCAATGAGCCTAATGATGTAAATTCTACAGACGGGCTACCAGATGGAAAGTAGTCAAAGACGTCCATGGACATTTGCAATATCAAAACAGTCGTCAGTGCGTCGTCGCTGAGCGCCGCCCGCCGCGCTGCTGGCTACCCCGCAAGTGGCACAACTTGACCCTGTTGTTGACTTGCTCTATCCGGAGTTGGCCAAAATTATTTCAACTGTATTGTTGGTTAGATTTCCATCTAGCATATTTTCAGTATTTGTGTTCATTAATTATATTGAAATTTCTAATCACATAAACAATATATATTATGTGACTATAAATTTACTACTAACTAACATACATACATACATTAAACCTTTCGCATTTTTAATATTAGTGAAAATAATGAGAACGATTTAATTCTTATATATCTTATATAAATAAAATGATAACCGTTATAAACTACTATTCATCAATCAGCACTTTGAGATTTACAGTTAGATAAGCCTCTCCTAATGAAAGTAGCTTCAATGGCTAGCGCAGCGCAGTAGGTGTTGTTACAAACAAAAACGCTGCTGTTCGTTTTCTGGTGGATTTTGATCCTTAGTCATTCAAGATCGGTACCAGACAGCATATAATATAATGTTTTTTAACTATTTCAGACTTCTAAGGCATCAGTGGATCAAGAATACAAAAGTAAATATCGGGAACTAACCAACCTATTCTCAAGCATGGTTTATGCTGTACAATTCATGAAGAGACAAGATTCAGTTCATACAAAAAATGTGTTGACTTGTATAAAGAAATCACTCCCCGTCTTACAGTTACATCAGAGTGAAGCTTACTTGAAGCAAATTTCAGACATATTGCTATTGAAAACGAAATCGTTCCATTTTGACGAGAAGGACTGGTCTGTCGCTCGGAGTATTGCTTTGAACTTAATGGCGCATACTTCTGAATGGGTTCGTGTAACCTTTTATAACATGATGTTGGATATGGTCAAATCAGTACTGATAGGCGACGATGAGGATCAACATGAGCGAGAGAAATGCTTGGCACTCATTTGTGACGTCAGTATACTATCTGAAATCTGTTGTCACGGGCTCTCATCAAGCAATAAAGAGGTAATATTTAAATCATGATTATTATAAAAAACAGATTAAATCGTTTCCCTGTCGTTGGCACGGATATAATAGTCATATTTTTAGAATTAGCGGTTAAATTTTTCGGTAGCATAGTAGGTGAACGTCTATCTAATAGTGCCTACAGGAAATTGATGATAGGTCAATGAATATTCAATTTTGTTTCAGGTAGAATCAAGTTCATCACAAATAATGTTGTATCTATTACGTGGTAGAATGGTGCTAAGTGAAAGCTGCTGGTGGCGATTGCTGGCCAGTTTGATGCCAGTATTTCCGCTCCTACATGTGTACGCTGCACATGATACACATTTAGGTACCAAATTACTTTTCTAATGCTTTAGTAAACATTTATGAATATAAATTACCGTTTAATGACGAAGAATGTATTTTGCTTTTTCAAACATTTTTGCTTTTGTACAAACATAAGGACTAAGTTGAGAACAGCGCCTATATTACTTTTACTGCATGAATAATATGAATATTGTTAATATTCTAAAATGTAATAAAGTTAAAAATTAATAAATAAGTTTTATAACTATATTATGGTATAAAACCCCTTATCTAAGAAACTTTAAATTATCATCCTATCTTTGAATTCTTCTATATTGATTTCAGGTAAAGCCATTTGCAAATCTCTAGAATCGGACATAGTGGAGTGTATGGGTGTATCGACGTCCGAGATGGTCGCAGGGCTTGTGCGCTTACTATTCGTAAATTGCCCCGCCGTGCAGCTGGATGCGGCTCATTCGCTCTGCAGGTTGATAGGTTAGCTTTAATATTAGAATATCTATGACATTTTTGAAGCTGTAATACTGCAGGCTAAACATAAAGTAGAAAATCAAAAGGATTTTGTTACTATAACCTTATACAATTATATATTTTTATAAAAGTTTGAAGTGTTATTCGAGATCAAACATGTAAACAAATGTGTTACATTTCCAACCAATGATCTCATTATTGTACTTTGTTGAGAGTATAAAAATAATTACTTAAAATGAAATCGATGTCGTAAACAAATATAACAAAATTTTACACACTGTTTTCACATTTAATGTAACGTAAAAACCTAAAAGAGAAAAATATTCGTTTGGAATGAAATCCGTGTAATTTTTGATAAAATACTGGTAATCATATCATTGCACGTGCATGTGCAACTTTTTGATTTCAAATTTGGAATTATGATTATCAAAAATAAGTTAATTGAATCTTCCAAGAAACTATTCATTCAATATCTATAATAAACCACTATGAGTGTTAAAATAAATTATGCATTTATTTTAGATGACGAAAGGTATTTGCCACCTCATGAATCAATACGTACTGATATACTGATGAATGCCTTAAGAAAATTAGACCCTCAAGAGTTTAATGTTGATGCAAACAGTTCCCCGTCTAGAACAACTCAGGTAAGAAATACTTACAAAAATTGAATAAAACGTTTATACATATACCTAGGATTACTACCATAAGGCACATAGTTTGTTTAAACAAAAATGTGCACCGTCGCCTATGGCCATGTACCATACTAGAGGTATGGTCCATGTATCATTGGATCATATCAAGTTTACAGGTTCATATCATACGGACAAAATGTGAAGCCAACGCTTTTCGAATAAATTCAGTTATATAAAGTCTATTATGTGTTACATTTAATGATGAGTAAGAAAATATTGGATTGTACATAATACAGAAATGCTTAGTAACTTGTAAAAGAAGGTTGTTACACTATTAATAGTTAGAATATGTTATAAATATGTCTTGTTGGCTTAACATGGTGATATAACTTGTTTTTTTTTAATTATTATATTTTCAGACAACAGGCCTAACACAGATATTAGAAGTATTAAAACAAGATATTATATTAGACGAGGAACCGTCAGAGGTGACGAGCTACGATCGCAGGTTGATCCGACCAGCTCTAGAGCCGTCTCTCCGCCGAAGCACGCTGCAGCAACTGGCCGTGATGATGAGGCAGCAGGATTTGCACACTGCCTTCTTACAAAACGATGGGCTGAAGCTCATTGTAGCTATACTTCGGTGAGTTTATTTCCTAGACCGTGAAGTAGGTGATGCCATTTTTTATAGTATGGAAGTAGCAAACGAGCATACAGCCCACCTGATGGTAAGTGATTACTGCCGCCCATGGACATCTGTAATCAACCCTAGGTAAGATCAAAGTCTCACCTAATGTTAGCCACAGATGCGTTGCAACCCCTGAGGACTAAGATGGAATGTCTCGGAAAGTGTGTCTCCCTTACCATACCCTACAGGCCAGAACACAACAGCGCATTACATTGCTGTTATTAGGCAGAAATAGGTGTGACGGTGGTGCTTCCGGAGTCGAACCACAAATAGTTCTACCTACCACCTTTAATTACCTACAATTATAAAGCCGTTTTAGACAGACTGTTTGACCTACATTTCGTGGTAGGGTAAAACTACGCCTAATTGGTAGCCATAGGGTTATCAAAAGTGTATAACATTGCTATGTTCTGATGGTTCTGAAGATTTGGTAAAAGTAGATGTGGTAATCAGTTTTAGTCCTCAGGGCATCTGTGCTATATGATGACAGGTGTCCATTAGCCATGTCAAGCGGTCTGCATTTTGTATTTATTACACATAGAATGTGGACAGTGAGACAGGATGTACAGGAATATCGCTGTTTTTGAAACATAAAATAACAATGCAATAGCGCATACAATGGTGGCTATATATGTAGCACTTTTCAGTTTTGTAGTGCTTTGGATTTAAACGTTTAGTTTAGTTTTTGATTAATAGTTTAGTTGGTATAGTTAATATCACTTAATAATCCATTTATTCTTTCATCAGTTCTTTAGTACTACTATTGAAATTAGGCCTCCACTAATATATGCGAGCTAAACATGAGCACAAGAAGATGCTGCTGCCTACATGGATTTTTTTCCCTTAGTCGCCTTCTACGACATCCACAGGAAGAGAGGGAGTTGTTATAGTTAAGCCCGATAACACACGGCACAAGTAATAATAATACCAAATAATTATATTTTAGGATGTCCCTTACTGTTGACGATTATCTCGCGTTCCCGGAATGCGCTGTCAGCTGTGTGTCAGTGCTAAACAGTGTTTGCTTCACAAGCAGACATAGTCTCGCCAAAATACCGGATTTGCCGTTACTGCTTGTAAGAGGTAGGTACTCAGTTTAGGTTAACCATAGTGCATCTTCTATTTATATCTATTGCATTAGAATATATTTCTTTGGAATCTAAAAAATTAACACATAGGTATGAATTTCTTGATTTTTTTTTATTTTTCATTTGTATTGTGTGTATGGGATTGTTTTGAAAGTTGAATTGTTTTAAAAATTGCACACAATCATGTTTAAGGATTTATTTACATTTATGTACTGACGTCGAATGTGCCATGGCAGACAAAATCCTATTTTTGTATGTAAAATTATGATATGTATGTCCCGTATCAGCGCGGTAGTGCATACGTGAGTAGACATTGTATAGAAGAATACTATTTTACCTGGCACGCCACGCGTCTGTCACGTTCAATGTCTATTTGTTCACAGTAATCTTAGTATTTCCTACAAATGAAAGCTGCGTACTCATGTCAGCTCAATTGTTGGCGGTAGTTGCGTGGTCAGGCTTCATCCTGCAAGAACTGGACTCCACGAGACATCGCATACCTGCATTACCTTTGAGCGTGACACAACGGATTTCATTACCATTCAGAACAAATAGCTATTGGAATACTAGCCCTAATGCTGAACATTCCTTTGTTGGTGAGTTCTGAAATGTCCACAATATTTTTTCGCTGTAACTGTCGATGGAAATTTGTCAACATATAAATTGGTTATAATTTTTATCGAGTTAATTCATCAAATGCGTTATGTGGCGAAAACACATTTTGTGCATTCTTTTATCCTCCAGAAATAAAACTATTATGTCTATTACAGATTCTCCACTCCATTGCTTAGATATGCAGATATTGCTTAAATATGTAAATTAATTTCATAAAATGATTTTAATATTATTTTATTGTTTTCAGAATGGCTCCTATCTGAGGAGATGTGGCGCACCGCAGTCCGTGTACGTTGGTGGTGGGTGTACGCGGGGGGTATAAGGGCGCTACGAGCAAGCACTTTCACCCCTCTCTCCTCCGTACCCTCGATATGCTCTCCCACCGAACACGACATATTGGTATTGAAAGCCGCATGTGTGCTCACTTCGTGCACGAAAGCGTTGTTAGCTTTGGAGAACGCTACATCTCATGCCCAGGTTATGGAGGCTCTGTGTTTGTTGGAGAGGTTAGTTATATTTTAACTTATATTGATAGTGATAAATAATCATATGTGTAAATACAGGATATCAATTATGTGTTTGTCAAATTTCAAACAAATCAGATCAGTAGTTTATATGTGTAAGTGTAAAAAATATACACACATCTTCACTTTGACGACCCACGTGGTGGAGCGGTTACCATACCGGTCTGACACGCAGTGGGTCCCGGGTTCGATCCCCGGCCAGACAGACATCTGAATTTCTGTTCTGGGTCTGGGTGTTTGTGTATTCGTCTTTGTGTGTCCATCGCACCCACGACACATGAGAAAATCCTACAGTGGGGCTATGGGTGCAGAAATCGTTTATTTTATTTTTATTTAATCCTCACCAACTTTCGCCTTTATATATGTATGACTATGATAAACCCGCACTTAGTGTGGAGCACTATGGCCTAAATTATTTTCACTCCGAGAAGAATCGTGCGTAGCAGTGAGATAAATTGATGTTGAATTTGTATGTTAATTTTGAGTTCAAGATTCGTTAGCTAAATAAAATTGGAATAAAAAGTGTCTTTACTATCAGGTGGACTGCATGTTTGCAACTTTAATATTATGTAAAAAATCGTTGACTGATGTCAGTCTACCATAATATTACAATTTTCTTCCTTATTTTAGTTACACTAGTTTGGTGCACTTATCATCCATAAGTAACAGAGAGTTTGGTTCGTTACCATGGCAACACACTCGAAGATTTCTATGTTCGCCGCCTGCGTCTTCACGGGATACTGCGCTTTTAATTACAATGTTACAATTTATCATTACTTATATGGATAACGTTCCAAAACAAGGTGAATATATAAGACTATTTATATGTATGTAAAGCTGACAATAAAAATACGTACAATAAGCCTTATTGTACACGTCTATAGAAATTAATACCTATGATTCGA
>MOOZ01000160.1:732406-745116 GCA_002930495.1 Cecropterus lyciades
AGGCGTGGCTATTTTATCGGACAGCTAGACACTTCATCGCATTTTACGAATAACATTTTTTATTTACGAACTTTGGCTGTCATGTTTAATAGAATTTTGTGGAATATATAGAAAGATACTGCTAATAGCGGAGACATGCTTTATTTGTATGAATAATGTTTAAACTCAAACAGACTATTATTGTAATAGTTTGCATGTGCATGTCATTTATTATTATTGTTTGATTGATACATCGTTCGTCGTCTATATATAAATAAATAAATGTGTCTATTTACTTGTTTTTTTATGCGTGAACCGAAATAAAATATGTTTGGAATCCTATTTAAAATTATTATGTTCTACCGGCAGAGCTCTTTACATGGAAAACAAATATACTTCAATTACTACTACTGCCCTATTTCAATTACAAGAGGTCTTAAAAATATACGCATATTTCTTGCCCATATAGATATGGGCAATGATAAAATGTTCCTATATCTTTTCTTCTTTTTTTTGTTAACCGATTTTATTTTCATTAATAGAACTCGCAAAATTCAATCAAGGTTCGAGCTCGGTCGAAATTCGGCCGGTTCAAATTTCCAACGCCCGAACTCTATTCACAAATAATAATAATTAAAACAGAGATGGAGCGAGCACTGGAACAGCGAAGTGGTGCGTGCATTGGCGGGTTGTGTGGCGAGCGATCGCGCGGAGCTGCGCGCCGCCGCGCTGCACGTGGCGGCCGCGCTCGCGCTCCACGCGCACATGTTGCCGCATCTGGTGCAGGGTGAGTTTCACGTACTTGGCGATCGCGATCATTCTATTCGTTTGCTCTTTGTTTGTGTAACCGTTTTTCCTTGTATAATATGTATAATATTGTAGCATACATAAGTAGACAGTATATATTTGTTTATGTAACATTTTTTCCTTGTAACATTGTAGAGTACATAGGTAGAGTAGGGATAAATGAGCATGCAGTCCACCTGTAGGTAAGTGGCTAATACCGCCTGTGGACATCTGTAAGTAACTTCAAATCTATAGAACAATGTTATTTTTCTGCATTAGATTGAAGTTTAAACGGGCCAGAAGTCTACCTGATTGTAAGTGGTTACTGCCGCCCATGGTAATCTATAAGCAACTTCATATATAGTAAGGTTTTGACTCTTGAATACTAAGATGATCGCTTCATATGAAAGTGAGCCGGCAACCACACCTTTCCACCGAAACGGAAGAACTGCTTCACTCTAGAAAAAGGTGTGGCGGTGGTACCTCCTCGGTCCAACCATACTAGTTGTAACACCTCGTGTTGCCAATATTGCCTATTGGTCATTACGTAAAATAGCTGCCGTAAATTTTTAATCATCCTATTGATTAACTGTAATTTATGATCGTAGTCTTTTAATAGTATCTCGTATAGCTGACCGTCGGTCAGGTAAGTTGACAGCAATTTGCCAGTTAATTTAAAAAAATGTATATAGTTGTGCTCATTAAAAACACGCTATTAATATTTTAGAGAGATTGAAAGCAATTCGTTTTATTTTTATATTACATGTGATTTTATACCATAGCATAATTATATGATTTGTATAACTTAAACAAAACATAAGTGAATAACAGATTTTATGAATTAATAAAAAAAAATTGTTTTAGTCTCTGAATTCTTATTCTTAACTAATTATAAATGTATTTTATATGCAGCTATTCCAAAAGAATCTCTATCTGGATATGCTTTGGAAATTTTCTGCAAAACTGAAGAAGCGAATGCAGTTCGTGCTGCGGCGGCAACCCTGCTCACTTCCGTCACTTCTCGTACCTCGCCACACTCACAAGTAAGCGATATTGCACTTGCTAACTTCTTTTTTTGTACCGCACACGTGTGCTCGTAACTTTTACATCGTTGTATAGTTATCAAACGTTCCTTTATAAATTTCAATGCTAAATGTTCCCACATGTGGTTATGAAAAGAATTATAAACATAGTATGTTACTCAATGTATATGATAATTGTGAATACATATTTAAAAATTGACTTGACTTGTTTCTACGTAACTTAGTATTATTTAGTTAATAATAAAATAAAGTTTTTTTTTTTTATATGTATCTTTAATGTACAATATTTAAAAACTTAAGTAGAGTATTATTCTTGTAGTCGTTAAGGTAAACAATAATATAACTCTATCGAAGGATTTGCAATAATATAAGACACTTCAAAGCAATAATTCGTTTGTAAAAAAACGATGGCTCTGCTATATCAATATGCCGGCATAATACATGAAATGCATTCCTCTTGTCACCACACCTGACTATATTATAATATCTGATGACTGTTGCGTTACGATATAAAAACAAAATGGAAGTTTTGAAAATCCCACGACGGTTAAAATGTAGTTGAAAAAACCCGAACCCATCACTGAAATTCGCATTCAAATCGGACTAGTAGTTTTGGTTTTGCACAAACAAATATTTACTGCAGCGCCCTCTGGTGAGTATTCATCATAAAATATATATAGAAACATGCACCAATCAAACCAGAACCCATCACTGAAAACCGCTTCAAAATTGGACTAGTAGTTTTGGAGATAAATGGCAAAATCGGTTTGCACAAATATGCTCTCTCCCAAAAGCGTTTACCGTCTCCGTCGCGGGTATACATAATAAACATTTTATCATTTGAATACTCAAATCAATATGATACTACTGATGGTTTCAATCGTATAGTAGTAATAAAAAAGATATGAATAAATCTGTTCTTATCTATGGTAGTGGTCACTGTGGTCAGCGAACAAGAGGCGCTTTATCAGCCCATTTAAAAGCAGGACTGTTATGGTCTATTATTTATATCAACCGCTGCCATTCGTGGTCGGAATAATAAGGACCACCTACGTCGTTCTGCGATTTTGAAGTACTCATGATGATTTTTTAAGGTTTATAAAGGCTAGAATTTAAAATGATGCATTATTTTTTCTCTCTGGCAGGCAAACTAATTGATCTGGTTATCTTTTGTCATAATTTACTACTGTAAATATATTTATCAATTTAATGAATCGTATTGAGTCGATAATTAACAACCTATATTTTACATGTACATGTATATTTTTGTTAGGTATTGAATTTGAGGTCATGTTAATTGTATATTCTTAATTTTTACCTCTTATTTTGAATAAAAAATTGCAATGATTCTACTACCAGAGGAGAAATTAAAATCCCCAAACATCAATTGCATAAGGTAATCTATTTATTAAGACTAGTTTTCTTTATAATTGTAAAAGTCCAAAGTTAAAAAATAATATTAAATTTGTATAATAGTTTAGATAGATATAAAGAGACAAGTAATTCGGTATTTTTATAATCACTGAGCTTCTCATTGATATTGCTGGCGATTACCTAGTATTGATTTAGCAGCTTCAATTTGAGCAATTTAGCTTATTCAAAGTTATTCATAAATAACCACATGTGTTACAAAAAAATATTTCAACGATGGTTCAAATCAAACTAAAAATAGTTGCAGTTAGTCATACAAAAAGTCCCATTTCACTGTTTTCATTATAGGGTATAATAAATATAGGTAAATTATGACATGTAATGCAATAAAAACATTCATCTTCATTGTTATTACTCATTGTTCACATACCATGAGGTTTTGTGTTGCGCAAACTTGTTTGGTAGAAATATTTGTTTACGAAAGTACCTACTCTATATTCGTATTTGTCCCTCTGGTAATGTTCATTATAATCCTTTACTAGGAAAACATCGTTTTATTGTTGTTTTAATTTAATGCCAATTTATGTCGTTCTGAAAAATAAACAATTATATGCTAATTATACAATTAATTAATAGTAGGTATCGTTTTTGCAGCATTGCGTAGAATTTTGTAAACAAATTATAATTTCATGAGAGCTTTTACATACGTCGTTTTTTAAACAATTGTGTACTTCTGATGCGATAAAATAATTTCATTGTTATAAGTTATTTTCGTATCTTTGTTTTCGTGCAAAATTTAGGTATTCGTAAAGCGATAGACTTTTTAAATTTATTGTTAAGGTTATTTGTCGCTAGCGTATGATTGAAAATGATTTTACTTATTTATTTCATTAATATTATTTTAATTAAGCCCTATGACAAACAATTGAAATGTATATTGATTAATTTAGATATTTAATCAATATACATTTCAATTGTTTACGTGTACTTACTAATTTACGACCTATTCAAACGGCGCAAATATGCAATCATGTAAAATTGAAATTTAAACTATGAATGTAATTACAAGGACACATGCAATTTTTATATTGCATAAAACTCTTAATCTATGGCTTAAGTTTGCCTTCGGGTGCAAACGAGATTAATAATTTTATTATTATGATATAACGGCAGATAGGCTTAGCTAAACTTATAATTTTACAATGTTAAATGGGTCAAAAAATCCAACAATCAGAATTTATGTCATGAGGAATTCGTAATATTGTGCTTCTTATAACTTGGTTTTGTTTCGGAATACAATGGCAGGAGTGTTTTCCATTTGGCACTTGTCCGACTCCGCGAGGGCACACAACTGTAAATCCAACGACTGGACCTGATTGTTGAATTAAGTTATGATATATTTATGATTTGATTGTACACATGCTAATATTTTACATATATTGGAAATAGAATAGGTCTTTTCAATATGTATTTTTATAATACTGTAGAGTAGAACCCTGTGGAAAAAGTCTTATAAATTCTGATACAAAACAGCTAACTCGGTATCAGAATTTATCAGTTAAAAAAATATTTATAAGATTGAAAAAATTTTCTGATACAGATTTCTATAAGAATCTATCAGTTATGAGAATTTATGAGACCGTTTCCACAGGGAAACAATATCAAAATGAAGTCGCCTATAAAATACAGTCCAAACCTTGATTCGCACTTAATAACTTATATTTTATATTATATTAATTTAGGTAATTAATTTAATATTATTATTGTTTTTCTTAGTTTCTCACATAAAAACAATAAATACAAGGCAGTTACAAGTTGATGTTGATCATTTTCGTTATCATTGTAAAAAGTTGAAGCTTCGCATCGCTACAATTAACATTAATAAATTCCATTCGATATATAAGTAAGGCCTATCACAATTAAATGACAATATTTAAGGCACAGTCATAAACTTGTTGCGTAAAAGTTGTTTAAGTATCTGCGACATTGTATTTTTATAACACCCAGTATTAAAAGTCATAAGCTAAGTTTATAAAAATACTTCTTTTGATGAGTAGCAACAAACGATATTTTGTTTATTTTTACAACTATTAGGTTTTATGAAGTAATTAAGAGAAAAGTAAACTGTGGGGGAGATTCGGCACTAAAAATACTAATATAAGTAATTATTTAGTATAAAATAACAAAAAATGTCTTTACAAAGGTGTGGTTATTGTTCGACGAGGAAGCTGTGGAAAACGCCCTGAGAGTTGATATGCGGGTATATTCGAGTCACGGGCATGGTACGTCAACATATATGACCTTGGGGCGGCGCGTAGAGCTTATCTTGACGTTCACTAGCGATATGGTTCATTTGATTGCTGACCGCCGGCCGCAAGTGCCGCGAGCGGCCACTCATATGCATACTATCGAGCACGCGCGCCGTTTTGTTTACTTACTCACAAACGAATCGCCGCGGCCGCGAGTTCACTTTCGTGCAGCGATTTAACGTTCACACGTTAATATTTACATCTAATTACAATTCACGGACAGACTCAGTGAAAATGTGGATCAGTGCATTATTATTGGCGTTCGTGCTGTTGTTACTACTTTTGTTGGTGGTTTTTCATTACTCGACAAATGGAAGAAAATACTGGTTACACAGAAAAGTTCCTTACCGGGAACCGTGCCCTATATTTGGAAATTTTGGTGCTACATTAACGATGAGACGGAGTTACGCTAAAATGCTAGAGTACTTCTATGAAAATTATCGGGATGAAAAATATGTCGGTATATTTCAAGCCAGACGACCGACGTTGTTAGTGATAGATCTTGATATAGTCAAAAGCATACTATCAAAGGATTTTTCCTGCTTCAGTAACCGCATATCTGTGTCCACGGATACACAACGGGAACCCCTTCTGCGTAATTTGGCTAATATGAGTGGAGCCGAGTGGAAAGCCATGAGACATATAGTGACGCCGACTTTTTCATCCGGGAAGATGAAAGCCATGTTCCCACTTATCGCGGATTGTGCAAATACATTAAAAACAGTTCTTGTGCAGGAATCACTTCAGGAGGTCGATATACCCAACCTCATGTGCAGATTTACCACTGATGTTATTGGTACCTGCGCTTTCGGTGTTGATCCAGGATCGCTGAAAAATCCGGATTCGCCCTTTTTGATCATGTCACAGAAAATGTTTAAAACTGACCGTTCAACTATATTGAAACGTTATTGTCGTACGTTTTTTCCAAAGTTGTTTAAATTATTGAATCTCAGAACGTATTCAATGGAAGTGGAAACCTTTTTCACGAATATTATCAGCCAAGTTTTAACGGAGCGGCGTTCTACCGGCGTTAAGCGAAACGATTTTCTGCAGCTTATGTTAAACGTCCAGCAAACTGACACAGGATTTGAGATGACGGATACATTGATAACATCGAACTCTTTTATATTCATGCTGGCCGGGTTGGAAACGTCGGCAACTACCTTGTCGTTTTGTTTGTATGAATTGGCCAAAGATATTGATCTGCAAGAAAGTGTTAGGAAGGAGATTGTAGAATGCCTGGAGCAATATAATGGGTTAAATTATGAGGCAGTGTGTGCCATGCGTTTGGTAACGCAAACAGTGCTAGAGACTCTCAGGATGCATCCGCCCACGCCTCTCACCACGCGACTTTGTACAGCACCGTGCACTCTTGCGGGCACCGATCTGAATGTTAAAGTGCGGGATGCTGTTCTCATACCAGTTCAGTGCATACAGAGAGATGCAAGATATTTCCCGGATCCGGATAAATTTAATCCTGATCGCTTCAAAGAAGACTCAAACCCACCGGGATTTCTGGCTTATGGCGAAGGACCTAGGAGTTGTCCAGGTAGGTATATTTTACTCTCTATGACTTTAGTGCTGAATACTTTTTTGTATTTATGATAGATGAAAATGTTTGTTTAAAGATTGCAATAGTTGTTTTAAAAAAATATAAAACAAAGCTTAGGGAGTCTTCAGATGTTATACAAACATAGATCAAAGATTTTTTTTGTGTACACTCTTCAACAACTGAGCTCAATTGTTTCAAAATGTTATTGTCAGTGTATTTTCAAACACGGTGTGTTTGATCTTTCCGTCTCGAACACTTTCATTAGTTCTTTGGAATTACCAAGTTTCTGTTTTACGATGGTTCTCAGAGTTAATGTCTTGACTTAGTAATATGTAAGTATTGTAATTGTAAAGCAAATACTCTTTGTAAATTTCTGCATGTACGAAGCAGTCGTCTTTCAAATCTAATTAAAATTAATGTGACGCAAAACAAATTTCGACACCCTAAATCACTTTTCGAAAAGTATGTTGCTCTACGAACATTTATTTTTGCATTTATTATAAGTATATTGAATTCTTTCCTATATTACTAATATATACAAATATTCCGCAGACATTCTTATTCTTTACCCAAATTTAGTAGATCTATAAAAAAAGGTTTTTATATTGAATATTAAAATATATTCTGTTTGCAGGGGCTCGATTTGCTCAGCTGACGGTGGTGGCTGGGTTAGCTGCTATACTAAGTAATCTCGTCGTAGAGCCGTGTTCTAGGACAACACCAACGATCAACTACGACCCCAGAAGCGTTATGCTGAAGAATAAGGGTGGCATATGGCTCCGATTTCAACCTATTAAATGAAAAAGTAGATCTTGAGAGGACTAAAATGGCACTTGTAAACATCCTTTGTAATTTCGCCATTACGTGGTATTCATGGAATCCTAAGTAGGTTCAAGGTATTGTAAGCGATTTCACTCGATTGTTTCTGAGTAAACAAAACGCTTCTTAGATAATTCGTTATCTAATCGCGCATTGCTGAAATAACTGTTTAATTAGGATTTATTGTTATGATAAACTTTATCAAATTGACTTCTCGACACTTTTTTTGCCAAAGTACGTCGATATTGTATACTTCGTATATATAATAGTTAGGTACAGTTTGATGAATCAATGTTATATTTAACTAGCTGACCCGGCAAATGTGGTATTGCCATATAAATGATTAAATTACTGAAATGGCTATTAAAAATAGGGGTTGGTGATAAAAGGGAAAAATTTAGGGTTGTATGTATTTTTAATGCCATTTTATAGAAAAAATAAAAATTTTGTCCAAAAACTAAAAAAAAAAATGTTAAGGGTAAACAACTTTTATCACTTAGGGGTATGAAAAATAGATAGTAGCCGATTCTCAGACGACGTTACGAAGTTAACTAACATTGTTACACGAGAATTTTATATATAAGATTAGAAGTAGTAACGTACTTAAGATTCATGGAAATTACAGACTGTATTCATACCACGTAAATTTGTATTAGTTATTTTGCGTATAGTATAGAATTTAATGTACCTAATCTGAATATATTTACCTAATTACATGGAAATATAATAATTTATAACAGTTATTTATTATAATAAATAGGATTCACACAGTTAACGTAAATTTTTCTGTATCTAGATGAATGTAGTCTTTTTAAACGGTCGATTTTATAAAAACAGATGTAAATTGATTAAGAATGTTTTCGGCATTGAAGCATAATCCTAATTATTTACATTAATTGGGATTGATCTAAATAATTGTGTAAATGAAAACCAAAACTGAAACTAATGTCTTTATAATTTTGTCAACTTCACAATTATATCTATGCATGTTTAACAATTTTATTACGTGACTTAATATAACACAGAACTTTATTATGTTTAGCACTACTGGTGATTCTTTCGCACATACGTAATAATTAACAAAGGAAATAAATACATGGCCAGTATTGACTTATAGTTTTAGTTGTAATTAAAACTAAAAATGGCTTAACCGATCGGAACATTTAAAAATTTAAGTTTTATTTACAGTTAAGTCATCGTTTGATCGAATATTTATTTAGTAGTTTAGTAGATTTAAGAAATGAATATGCATGGCTTCAAAATTTCAACTTTCACAACATGCCTGGAAGATAATGGTGAAAGCAACTGTTGCCTAACGCCTAGGACCATTTAAGGTGATCATGATTATGTAATACATGTATGACATGAACCTTTCAATGTATACATTTTCTGGTTAGAACTATATTCGTTGAAGGTATTCAATTCAATTCAATTATTCGACTTCGAATTATTCTTTACCTAGAATAGCTGCCACACATATTTCTGCCTAATAATAGCAGTGTTAAGTGGTCCTCTATTCTGGTTTGAAGGATGTTGTAGGTGAAACATTCTTATCCGAGGCATTCAGACTTAAACCTCTGAGGCACCAAAAGGATATCTGGTAGACTTCAGATAGAAATTCAAATTCAAAAACTACTTAATTAATAATTAAAAATCCCATACTTTCCTCATATTTTCCAACTTCACCCAATATAGTATATGGGGGTGGAAATTTTATTTTAAACGATTTCACTCATAATCTGATATTGCAGTAACATACAATTGTTACGCAATTTTGTTACACTACGAGCTGTTATTAGAATGATGATTATATACTTTTTTTATAGTATGGAAGTAGCAAACGAGCCTGCAGCCCACCTGATGGTTAGTGGCTATTGCCGCCCATTAACATCTGTAATCAACCCTAGGTAAGATCAGTCTCACCTAAGGTAAGCCACAGATGCGTTGCTACCCCTGAGGACTAAGTTGGAATGCCTCGGAAAAGTATGTCTTCCTTACCACACCCTTCAGACCAGAATACAACAGCGCATAACACTGCTGATATTAGGCAGAAATAAGTGTGGCGGTGGTGCTTCCGGAGTCGAACCACAAAGAGTTGACCACATGACCCCAGTGCTTTTGTACATCGTAACTGATTTACAAAGTTAGGCAGGGTCACAGTCGGTGGTGGAGTCTATCTGAGTATGATACACGTTTTTAATTCAGAGGGTAGGTTAAGCTGTATTGCAGAAGAACAATAAATATTATTGAAGGTATTATGACTATAAAAAAACTGATACGGTTTAGCTACGTGGAGAAACACAAGGTTACTATACTATCCTCTAATCTCCCCTAGTTGAAAGAGAGAAATATATATCCGACAGTGGAATATGAAAAGATTTACAAAGACAAGCTAAATACCATGGCATGTTGTACGTAAGGTTGAACGCATTGGGTAATGTATAATGTACTGCATCCGCTCGTACGTTTTTTCGGAGAGTAATTTGAGTCTGTGTCATTACTTTGAAGCGTCATAAAATTATGATGCGAAGTCTAGCGTGCTATTGTTTTTGTATACCATTGTATTTTGAGTATGATTGGACAGTAATATTTTTTTGTAATAGTTTAAAAACTAATATTGTATTGCCCCTATAAATGTGCCTTTTCGAAAAAATCATTATGATTGTTTTTGGATGAATAAAATAATATAATATTTAGCGCCTAAATAACATTTTGTACTATTAACAATGAAGTTATTAATAATATTAAATATCCGTTAATATTATCATACTGCAATTGATATGACCATTTTCTTAAATTATGCGATTTCATTCACTTATCGGTCGACTGCATTGTATCATATAATCTCGAATGCCCTAGTTAAGTTGACTACTCAAATTCTATGAATGTAATGAGTTGCCGTTTGTAATATTTCAATTTTTTATAAGTTACACCGAGTTAGCACTATTTTTCCTAATAATTCCGATAACTTGAATTCGACCATACATTGAAGTGTATATATAGTATCTCGAACATGTAATTCAGAGTGATTGGATAAGAATGACATGAGAAAATATTTATCACAAGTATTATCATATTGGTTACTAAGTAAAATCACGTTAATGTGCGTCATTAATACTTTGTATTGAATGATATCGCAAATATTTTTATTATAAAGGTATTACGGTGTGACAAATAAAATATTTTGTTTCAAAATATATAATTGTTTTTGTGTTTTTATTTTTGTGTCTCTATATTAAGATTCATATCCATTTTTCTGCGACGTTACAATATTTGGTAAGCTCTTCAATGCGTGTTCTATGTTTATAATTTGTTTTTTTTTCAATATCATTATATAATTATTTCTGTAGTATATAATATACTTATACTTGAAAAGAAAATGCAAATAAGAATGCAGTCCTCATGTCAAATGGCCATTGCGCCCATGGGCATCCGTACATACCTAATCAATCCCAGATAAGTTTAATATCTTACTTAAGGTAGGCCACACATGCGTTGCTACCCCTGAGGACTAAGTTGAAACGCCTTGGATGTTTCACTTATTCTTCGTCAAACCGAAAAACAGTAGCGTTCAATACTGCTCATTAGGCAGAAATAGATGTGGCTGTAGTGTTTCCAGAGTCGAACCACAAAGCGTCCTACCACTTATAATGTATTATATATTTAAAAATATATCAATCCCTCATATCTAGTAAATTTAACATTTGTTGACCGAATGTAAGAAGAATTATTGCCTCAGCATCACAAGTCAACTTGAAGGCTCTTAGGATTTATTATTCTATTTATGAATTATGTGGGCATAATGAAACAAGCCACGACATTTGTGCTAATTTTGTTGCAAAACCTTTTAGTCATAGCCTAGATTTCATATGTCGCTGATTACTAAGATATACTCAAATAAGGAAAATGTTCGTTTTCCTTACTATCTTTTACTTAAGTAATTTTAACACAACATTTAATTTACAACGTAAATATAATATTGTAATAAGTAAATGCAAAATTTAAGTTTCTTTCAATAAGATCTAAAAAAGATAATATTGCGAATCGCTAAAATACATATTTTTCTTTCAGGTGTTAGAGCGAGAAGTCCTTCAAGAAATTCATGAAACCAATTTTGTAGAACATTGTTTGCATATTTTTGTAGACTTCTGTAACAGGAAAGACAGTATTGATTATTTAGGTACGTTAATTTTTTGATACGATTATAAATATTTCAATTCAAAAATATTGTATATATTATATTATTGTCTTTTTCGATTTTACAAAAACATTTTTGAACTAAAACTACTTTAGAACCGTGATTTGAAAGACAATGAAACTAAAATGCGCCAAGATAAAGAAACTTACACATAAATGTATAGGAATAAGTTGGCAAGAAATTAGGATAGAATACATTACACGGTATTTTATATTCTAGGTCTTCTCTTTGTGCGATGCTGCGTAGCGTTAAATATATTTTTGTTATAAATTATTTTATCATTTAGTATTAACTAGCTGCGATCCGCGGATACACCCGCGTAAGTTTCGACGAAGATATATAGCCTATAGCCTTCTTCGATAAATGGGCTATCTAACGCCGAAAGAATTTCCCAAATCGGACCAGTAGTTCCTGAGATTAGCGCGTTCAAACAAACAAACAAACTCTTCAGCTTTATAATATTAGTATAGATGAGTTTCACTTCTGATGAGTGTGAATTGCACACACACATTTCTTTTTTCATTTATTTAGATTTTTGGATTTAATAAAATATTGGAGTACTGAACTAAGTGCGCGATTGTTTAACTATTTCAATGGTCAAAACTTAATCACAAGACTTCTTGTGATAAAGTAAACGAGAGCGACTTGATTAA
>MOOZ01000160.1:775050-788091 GCA_002930495.1 Cecropterus lyciades
AGTTTTTGTCTGCAATGAGCTCTTAAGCTACTGAACCGATTTCAATCAAATATGCACACCGTGTGCAGTTTGATACAACTTGAACGATATGATAGTTTATATCTTGCATAAATGACGTGTCATGGTGTTTGTCCGCTATAGATTATTAAACTACAGAACTGATTTCAATGAAATTTGCACACCGTGTGCAGTTTCATCCAACTCGAGAGATAGGTTAGCTTATATTTTATATACATTACAGGTGACGTTGTTAGTCTGCTATGGACTCCTATACTACTAGGTATATACGTAGGTATATAGTATAGGTATGTAACCGCGACCTTGTCGTAATCTGTTGGGTGGTATTTCTGTTAGATGCTGTTAGAGTTCGGTCGCCAAGGGGTAAAATCGGGACGGGACGAGAGTTTTCAAAGATAACAATACATACAAATAGCAGCATAAAATAAATATTTAAGGGGGCTCCCATACAACAAATGGTAACAAAAGGTAGACGCTTGAAATATTCACAGTATATTTAGTTCTATATTAATTTGAAAATAAGTAATGAAATCAAAATGAAATAATTATTTAAGGGGGCTCCTTTGATACAACAACGTGATTTTTTGCGTACGGTACAAGAGGAGGCATTGATTTAAATAAGAATGTTTTTCCCACAACCAAATATATTATATATTGGTTTATCTCGGATGGGATATGCATCAAAACTATAGATTTTGTGGCAGCATAATACTATTATCAAGATAATAGCAATACATCCAATATTGTATACAAAGAAGTATTGAACAATTAAAATAAACATAATAAATCATAATGATTTTAATATACACTTTAAAGATACCAAACAAAGGGTAATTACACCAAGATTTTATTTTTAAGGTAAAGATAAATACATTAAAAAGCGTAAAACATAAAAGTTTAATATGGCATATTACTCGTAACTTTGTGTTACTTGTCACTTGTCCCAAATTTGTTTCCTATGCTTGTGGTGTCCCTCTCGGTGATTGACCGGGTGCGACCGGCGGTTGATCGCTCACGTTTTTTCTTCAGTGACGAAGAGGACCTTTCTTCTATTCCGAACGCTAGTCGCACGTGACTGCATAATCGCATTTTAGATAGATCCATTGAGAAGTCACAGGACGGACGCACGATCAATCAAGGGTAAATTGGTTTTAATTTGGGTTTCAAAATATTTTTTAAATAAAAGATAGTATGGGGTTACTCTCTTGTGAGGTAAGTGTGTATTAGTCGTACTATAGACTTTAATTAGCTCTGAAATTGATATAAATACGAAGACATACGATGGCTCTTTATTATATTTCATAATGGTAGATCTTTTTTTTTAATAATATGAAAGTAGCAAACGAGCATGCAGTCCATCTGATGGTAAGTAGCCACTGCCGCCAATGGCCATCTCTGATCAATCTAAGATAGGACCTGAGTCATATCCGAGGTTAGCCACAGATGCGTTGCTACTCCTGAGGACTATGGTAGAACGCCTCGGATAAGTATATCTTCCTTACCACGTTCTGTAAACCAGAATACAGCAGCGCATAATACTGCTGTAATTATGTAGAAATAGGTGTGGCGGTGGTGCTTCCAGTATTTTTGATAAGCTATACACTATGCAGGTGGTACGATAGTTGTGGAATAATCCGACGACAAGGTAATTTGTTATATGGCAGCGACTAATGTGTACAACCGTAGTATATGAGAGGCTAGGAAAGTAAAAAGTCCCATATCATGTGAATGGTTGCAATTTGGTGGAAAAGTATGGATTTGTGCTTGTGATCGGCTTCAGGTAGAATCCCTGTTCTATCTATAGATAGTACTATCAGTTCTATAGCTGCTTTAAATACACCTGACAGATGTGTATAGATAGCAGTGACCTCTTATTATTTAGATAAACTGTATACTCATTTGCTACTTTAATTTTATGTAAAAGATATTGTAAAAGATAGAGTAATGCTGAAGTGTAATCAAAACATTGATCATATTTATCGTTGCTTCTACAAAAAAATGGTTCAGCAGGATCCAGCACAAGCAAATATTTTAAGTAACCAATTTTATTCCTCCAAAAATAAGTAGAAAGCGTAGATAAGCTACCTACGATCGGGTAGGGAATGGGGAATACTTTTGCCCCGTTCTATGTTTTCAGAATATTAAGTCATTCAATTATTGAGGTAATACGACTCTCACTAATGTTATTGTTTAAATATTTAAATCTACATACCATGTCATAGGTGAATAACGCGTATTAGACTGTAAGCAGAATACAATTTTAGTTTTCCTGGTAATGACGTTAATGTGAAAAATGTATATAAAATACCTGCATAAATATTTAAAACTAAATGAACAAACAACAACCGTCTCGAACGTCATTCCGTGCACACGGCGAAAAATGTGATAGAGATTGGTAATGAATTTTAACAAGAATCATTAAAAAACATGAACCGCTCGGAGAAAGTGGGCGAGGTGTGAGCAGCTTCTCGAAAATCCCTTTTCAGGATATCCTGTTTTTTGAGCACCTATCTGTTGTTGCTTTTTGCGATATTTTATTAGAGAAATTAAATATTTCTATAAGGTATTACATATGTACAATAATAATAAAAATTTCGTCTATGTTTTCGAATTAACAATTACTTTAATGGTTGATTGCACTTCCTTCTAGGATACACTCAGGTCACAAAACGAGGAATAAGTATTACGAAAATATTTTCTTAATCTCACTGCTAGTGTTAAATAATTATTTTTTAAGAGATAACACGTTTAGTTATAGTTGAATATTTTTTGTAAGATACCAATTGACATCAACGAATTTTTTTTTAATTTGGAGTTTAGTTTGTGATCATTATAAAACAAGTGATTATAAGGTCGTAGTACTAAGGTATCTTTTTTTGAACTTAACATTAACAATACTTATACAATTGTTAAGTTGATTAGAATATTAATGATGATGATTCAAGACGTACCTATCGTATGTTTTTGAGCGATGAAAAAGCATAGCCTTTTTGTGGCGTGCAAAACATTATTATGTTTTAGCATTGACACATTAAATCACATTGATTTCGTTATTATTACAAAAAACAAACTCTTAAAATTTAATCTATTTGCGTAGATACTTCTCAAATGCGTAATTATATATATATATATTTGCATATCATGACGCACATTTACTTGAATTAAAATGCGATTTGTATTTTGTATGTATGTATGTATGTCCGTTCATAAAATTTTAATAGGAAATAAGTTTCCTATTCATTTAAATTTTGTACAAAAAACATTATGAAAATTTTATTTTAATCTACTTTATTTCAAATTACGAGCGGAAATATCAGTAAGGTTCTGTCTACTAGCAAACCATATATAATAAAAAAACTTATTTATCTTTTAGTAAAAAAATTTTTTTGATAAAAAAAAATAACAAAAAACAAACCGACTTGCACTTTATTTGAATATTTTTTTCGTTAAAAAAAAAATTCAAATATATGTTGGTTTCTAATATACACAGTACATAGTACATAGTACATAGTACATAGTCCCGAAGTCGGCGCTCAATATATTTTGTAAGATTACAACACAGATTACAACGACAAAACTGTGTCCTACGAGTATATGAGAATATGAGCATAGGATATAATTTATAATATGAGTATAGGTTCGAATTGAGAACCTTTTTAACCTCCTTTTTTGAAATCGGTTTAAAATAAAATAGAAACAACATTCTACTATATTAAATCTGACCTGATGGAGATAAAGATAATAAAATTATTATTTATCCTTCTCTCAAAATTATTTAAATTCGAAGACCTACTAGAACTTTGCGAAATGTCAGAGGGAGAATCGGGGATTAAAATATCTATTCATGTAATAACATTTGTAAAAAGTACTTGAAGGTGGTAGAGCTCTTTGTGGTTCGACTCCGGAAACACCACCGCCACACCTATTTCTGCCCAATAACAGCATAGTGTAGTAAGGAAGACATACTTTTCCGAGGCATTCCATCATAGTCACCAGGGGTAGCAACGCATCTGTGGCTAACCTTCGGTGAGACTTTTATCTTACCTAGGGTTGACTACAGATGTCTATGGGCGGCAGTAGCCACTTACCATCAGGTGGGCTGCATGCTCGGTTGCTACTTCGATACTATAAAAAAAACACCAGTGAACTTAATATAAGAAACTGAATATATATGTTTATTATTTTGTAGTGTATTTATAGTCAACCATGAATCTTTACTTTATAAAAATCTAAAACTCTTTTAAAATTTTCAATCAATTTAAAGACATAAGAAACTTTTTAACATTGTTTTACATGACCATGGTATTGACTATAGTAAGCATTTCAAATATATTTGAAGGTATGAAATTCCCATTAAATTAATATTAATTGTCATGTTATTTTTTTTAAACGCCGGCGAAACCGCGTGGCACAGATAGTTAGTAATTACTGCGTGATCCTTACGAACGGAGCCGCGTGCATAATTAGTTATATATAAGTTTACTTTCACTTACTACTTTTAAAAATATACTATACTTTTAAAATATATTTGATATATCACGCCCTTATCTCGTGCGGACGTCTCGCGTACCTTCCCTCTGTCTGTTGACCCCACGATCACGAATGCATGTATAAACTTATCACCTTTAACAATACGATAAATCATTCACTATTGTAAAACAAATTTAGTCTACATGTTTTTTGGATATTTAAGAAGCTCCTCGTATTGTGACGTGGTTGTTTTTTGTTCCTTCTTCTCGATGATTCTTTTATTGTACGTCAATCTTCTATGGACCTAAGACTGTTCGTAGGTCTCATGCAGTCCACCAGCAGGTAAGTGGCCACTACCGCCTATAGTTATTATATAAGGCATTTGTTAAAAATCGTTACGGAGTAATTATAGAAATTTAATTTTTTTTTTTACTGCTGCGAAGTGCGCGCTTGCTGTGTGGTGTCGGTCTTCAATAACACCATTCCCTCTCTCTCCGTGGATGTCGTGAGAGGCAAGGTAAGGTAGGGTAATAAAGGGTTAGACCCAGGATCTGCTGCCTATCTCTGCAGCAGCGTGTTCCTATGTGATTATGTTACACCTTCAATTCGGTCACCAGCACGCATGTCAGGCGTGGTGGCTCTTGGCAAAAATATCCATTAAGGAAATCTATGGCTAGCAGTAGACCTCAAAAAAGCTGATGGATGATAAATGCGAAGTGTGCATCCACATCCAACAGCCACACGGAGCATGAAATATGCAATATTTTAAGAAGAAGTTTATTATACGATTAAATGGTGCTTTTCGCGTAAAGTTAGTTTTGACATACGCTGACCATACGCCGCTTACTCTTAAGTCAGGCGATATGATTCAAGGGATATATTTATACCTATCGAGGCATTTTATCGAATAATATAATCTATATCATTGAATAATGTACGTATTAACTAACTTAGTAAAGAAATAATTATTACGCTTAATTTTAAAATAACTTTTTTTCTTGAAATTAGATGCATATGAAATTTAATTTTATTAATTGTTTTCATTAACAGAGGTAAAAGCTAATTTTATTGTCTTTAATATTGTGCCCTCTTTTCTATTTATCAGCAGTGATAACGCACTTTTCATAATTTAAGTCAATTTTAATTTAGGACTGGTAGACTTCTATTTTTAAATCACGTTTTTAAAATATTTTAAATTATCCTAATGTGTTTTATTTTACTTAATATAGTTGTTTAATATTTTTAAAATGGACAATACAAAAAATATATTATCATAAATACAAAATAAAGATTTCATATGAATTTTGTCCAGGTCCTTAAATATAAACAACAATAGGTAAATATTGTCGTATAAATTAACTCATTTTAATTTTATTGACTTTAAACAAAAAAAAGGTCCAGTCGAAAAACATTAATGTTAAGTAGACGACAGAGTCACGTGTATTTTTTTACTTTTTGTTTAATTTAGTATCCAATGATTTAAGTAGCCATTATTTGCCGGAGAAACGTGTGGTGCGAATGAATTATAATATTTCTTTCTATTTTTCTCCTCAAACAACATTCGTAATATAAATACTATGCCATGAAATCGTCAATCAACAAACATGAAATACACCAAAATGGCGTAAAAGGTTCGCGGAAATGTAAATTTAATTTCATAAGGAAAATCACTCAACGTTTTGCTTGTATTATCAGGGTGGCCAACGACATTTTTAAAATAAGAAATATTTTAATGTACAGAATGGGTAATATTTTCCACAAGCCATAGATACCTGTCATACCGTGTCAAGCCATACAAATCGGACAGAATGTTAAGAACCCTTCTTATTACTTGGGTTTTCTAATTAATTTTTAGTAATTAATAGAAATATTAAATAAAAAAACCCGACTGCTTAAAACCGATCAGTTTCAGTTTATTGTATTTTAATAGTCAAATTTTGTTTATATAAAAATATACTCCATTTAACGCTTTTTATCCCCTGCCTGTGGTAAGAGGCGACTAAAAGGGGGCTTCTGGGGTTGTGGGCGGCAAGAGAGGGAGCTCGAGCCGTCCAGCCAAGCGACCTCGGGAAGGATGGCTGCGGTTGCATGCAGTCGTAACATCTGAAGGCACGGTGAGCGCAAATGCTCACCGGGGAGAGCCCGTAAGGGGCATCGCGCTCGGAGGACTCCGGTTGCGTTCCGTTGGAGATCCTGGAGTCCTCCACGCAACGCTGAGGACGGCGACCGGGGGGGGTTTTAGTGCGGTAAAAATCCCACATAACCCGGCGTTGCTCCCACGGCGTCAGGTACCTTTTGAAGGTTTCCCCCTCGTTCCAAAAAAAAAAGGCTGTATGTCAAGAACCATGGTAGCTAAACAGTAGCAATCTTCACAAATTCTGATGATTCTACATATTTCTGTTGCCGCTATAACAAAACATACTAAAAAAAGATTAAAATATATATTTAAGCGGGGTCTCATACAACAAACGTGATTTTTTTGCTCGATATTAATAACGGCAACAGGTTGACGCTTCAAATATTTGCAGAATAGTTATATATTAATTAAAAAAAATTAATAATTGAATTAAAATTTACGGGGGCTCCTATACAGCAAACGTGACTTTTTGCCGTTTTTTATAGATAACGAGCTGTGGTTTCACCCGCAAGTACGTAAGAAAAAAGAAAACAAACAAACGTGCGTGATGTTATATAGCCTTTCTCAATAAACTTTTCAGCTTTATAATATTAAGTTAAATAAACATATAACTATGAATAAGTATGATATGATAATATTAGTATGAAGTATGATGTCAGAAACATTCGTGCACGATTCCGATTCGCATTCGCCGGTTTGTTTGTCTGTGCGTTTGTGCACGCTAATCTCAGAAACGGCTTATCTCGATTTGAATACGACTTTCACTGATGTATTGTAGTAAGAAGCTTCTCTTAACATTTAGTGTTGTATTTGTTGGGGATCCCGGAGTCCTGCACGCAGCGATGTGGACGGCCACCAGGGTTTAACTGTGGTAAAAATCCCACATAACAAGACGTCGCTCCCACGGCGTCGGGTAGCTTTTGAGGGTTTCCTCTCGAGGACAAAAAAATGGTGGGAAGTAGGGTTGAAAGTTGGATTGGAAAAAACTAACTCCTCATCTAATTAGTGTTGAGATAAACATAATCCTCCTTTTAGCAGTTATGTAATAAACCCTAACATTTAGTACTGAGAACCACACCAAAAATTTATTAATACCCAACGAAGTGGGCACAGGTCTGCTAGAATCAAATATGTATATCACAATCCGTCAAGCCATTTGGGCTGTAGCGCGTGCCAAATAAATGGACATACATACACACAAACAAACAAATACATACATACGCTTGAAAAAAAAATTACTCTCTCTTTGACACAGTCGGGTCAAAAATGTATGTTTATACGAATTATTTTTAATAATTAACGAAATTAATACATATTAAAGTTGGTGATAAGGTTACAATGATTTTAATTAACAATACTTATAGGTGTTTAAATATATTGAAAATTATTAATCTTTGTTGCGGAAAATTTATTATTTTATTTGATGGTTTATCATTTATATTGAATAGCGAAAATATAACCAGCTAATAATTTATATATTTATGTGAGTATGAATAAACTTTCTTGGTTGCTGTCGCAAAGTAGCAAGAGGTCAAGGTTAGGTACATATTAGAATATTGTAAACTTAACTCCAATGTTCAGTGGAAAACACAAAAAAAAAAAACTGAATAAAGTGATAAACCTGGTATATGTAATCGTTACATAATTCACGTAACAATATATTGAACTCGCGATGGCGCAACGATTCGGTTAGATAACAACATTTTTTGTTGCTTTTTGTCAAATACTACGTAATCCTATATCTACATACGATTAGGATCCGATCAAAACGAATGGAGAATTGACAATACAATTCAATACATGCTCCTTTGAAAAAATGATTTAGTGTTTACGAGAATTATATTATTACGCAACAACCGATTCCCGTGTCAAATGTTTAATAAAAAATACTTGAGTCGAAAAGGATTAGCGCAGTGTAATTTGTCTAGCCAAAAATGCGATGTAGGGTAAACTTTTCTAAGATCAGCTACTGAATAAGGAAAATGAAAAATGGATAAGGCCTGGAGCATCGTTACTTTACCACGCTGCTTCGATGTAGATTGGCGAAGTTTCGTTTCACGACGTTTTAAAAAATGAGTGCATGATGCTGATTAATTTATCTGGAAATGAATGTATGATATTTTTTCTCACAAAGGAGTCAATTTTATATTTAGCATACCCGTGTTAGGATAGGTAAATGTACTTTATCAGGCTCTTCTTGCCACTGTTACTTTACCTTATCGGGAATTGGATAACATAAAAACCAAACGTTTTAAAAGTCTTTTTAAGTTATAGGTGAAGGTTGTAGAAAGCAGTACGCCAAAAGTCGAATTCCTTCTCAATATGCGTAAGTAGGTAACTAATTTTGAGTAAATCTGGAGTACCTAGATGTTGCAGGAAAAATAATTATAAATCTATTGTTAGTGTTTTTGATTATCAGCTATTCTATTGATTCTACATAGGTATTACTTTCGATATTATCAGTGGAACGTACCCAATAATACTATAGATCTGTTTTGAGTACTACCGATAGTACATTATCAATATCACAGTAGTGTAAGTGATTTGGGGCGTTATCTATTATTGTGCAATACTGACTGTAGTCGATTGCTGATATCATATCATATCCTTTTGCCCATCAATGATCCTTTGATTTTAAGCCACGAATAAGTTTAACATTTGTAACTTTTTTACCGTGGTCTGAAGGCTTTGATCCTGTAATAGATTATGCTACCTTTAACCTAGTAGTGTTCTGTCCTCACAAACAAGAGTGTCCTTCTCTCAAGACCTCGAAGCGTAGCGCTTAGTTAATTCATTATGTTGTACGTGTAATTCAAGTGCGACGAGGAGCGAGGAAGCTAATATCGCTCGTTTATGTAGGGTATTTCGGCTCAGATAAGCGGGCGGGACGCAGGCCAGTGCTGGCAGAGGTCACTATTGACGTCAATGAAGTCACGTGATCGCGCCAATACCTACAGCGGGCGGCAGACGACAGGCACCACCGCTCTACCACTCCGCTGAGACACTCACAGCGCACTACACACACCGTCATAGATCAGTCGATACAACGCAAAAACATTTTTGTATTTCGTGCATGTTACGAAATAAATACCTACCTTAAACGAACGGAGCTACGTCATGTTATTTAATTTAAATTTGGTAATTATAATGATAACGGTAATACGTAATATAAAATTTATGTAATTGTTATACGAGTGGGGCTTAAGTTATTTATAGAAATATTGCGAAATTGTTGCGATATCCGTTTTATTTGCAAGCTTCGTTTTGCAAGCTGTTAGGGACAGAAAACCGCTTTCGATGTAAAGTCTACATTTCTATATCTTTATTTGAACATCCCGTTAAAAAGGATTCAGTCGTGATACTCTCGTATAGGCAAACAGGCCGACAGACAAAAAAGGCTAAATTTGATGTGCGTCAATTTATGCATACGGTGGAGTAAGCCTCTGTTGTAAGGTTAAATCATGGTTTAGTTTTAGGACGAAATTACTGGAAAATATTATATAAAAATTCCAGAGGATGTTACTTATTCGTATAGGTAATTGTATTATATATTTATAATGACAAGGCTTTCAGCGAATTAGAAATATACCCAGCCAACAATTCTATGTTGTATTTTATTAATTTTATGGTGTTTTTCCTCATAAATGTTTCATAAGTCCTTTTTGAAATTTATTGTAATATTAAAAAGGTCCAGATTTGTTTTACTTCGAAATGAATGAAGACGTTCTGAATGATTTAGAAAATTTGAACGTATGTATTAATTAAATGTCTACTTATCTAGATATTGATACCTGAAGTAAAAATTGAGTGATTGCGTGTACCGAACAGTTTTTTTTTATAGTATGGAAGTAGCAAACGAGCATGCAGCCCACCTGATGTTGAGTCACTACTGCCGCCCATGGACATCTGTAATCAACCCTAGGTAAGATCAAAGTCTTACCTAAGGTTAGCTACAGATGCGTTGCTACTCCTGAGGACTGAGATGGAATGCCTCGGAAAAGTATGTCTCCCTTACCACACCACTCCCTTCAGACCCGAACACAACAGCGCATAACACTGCTGGTATTAGGCAGAAATAGGTGTAGCGGTGGTGCTTCCGGAGTCGAACCACAAAGAGTTCTACCACCTTCAAAGTAAAAGTTTAAGTTAAAGTAGAGAAATAACTCCGAAAGATAATATTGATGTATAGTGTTACAAATATATGAAATGAAACAAAGTAAATAATCCACGATTTACATTACTGACAATGTAAAACACATAATGTCAAAAATATTTAATGTCTCTTAGAAAATGCGATATTGCTTTTAAATGCAGTTTAGTCAATTGAACCTCAATTGACTTACAATAATGAAATTTGAAGTTGATAAAAATCGTTTTCAATTTTATGTCATTAAAAATAAACAATTAATTATAAATAGCATTGAAATTGAGAGCTATTCATGTAACACTTCAGCAAATATCGGCTCTATTATTATTTTGGTTAAATACGGTCAGATTTTGACCATTGCGACGGAAAATTAATAGGTATTTTTTCTTCTGACTACTGCTGATGAAGCGAAAGTCGCGTCAAAACATGAAAATATGGTATATTTATTCTTTAGTACAATAATATGTAGATTCTTTATATTACGGTACGGGATACATATAACATTTAGCTAAGATTTTATTCGAAACGTATAATTTAGTTTTTATTTCAACGCATGGGCGTTTTTAGTCAGCCTGGTTTGTTTAGGAAGCATCAGAACAAGATCCCTTATAATTTGTTTACAATTTACGACGCGACAACGTGGTATCTGGTTTCAACGTTTTCCTGTTATAAATTAGTTGGACTGTCACAAAAACGTTTCCAACGTTAACTGTAAACATTGTTTCAAACCCCTAAAACCAAATATCCTAAGATTTGATACTAATCAATCAAATCAAATATATAGTATTACTTACATAATATTTATTATTTGTATATGAATTTATTACTTAAATCTTATTTATATTATAAATGCGTTTGTGTGGTTTGTGTGTGTGTTTGGTACTCCTTCACGCAAAAACTACTGATTGCATTTGGATGAAATTTGGCACGCAGATAGTTTATGGCCCGGATTAATACATATGATACTTTTTACATGTATCGTGGGAGATGACCCAAGCGGGCGGAGTTGCGGGTATAAAACTCGTAAGAGATGCATCCATCGATTGTTGTTATTGTTATGCCTAAAACAAAACAAACGCAACAATGTATCAAGATGATTGTGAAACACGAGTAATACAATTTTGTCAGGCGCTCTAAACTGCCTACTAGAGCCGAGTGACAATGCATTTCAAAGTAAATGATGTCCATTCTTACGAAACGGACGAGATTATTTCTTAATGGTTTCAACACGTGCGGTTAGCAGACGGTACATTAACTTCACACACGTAACTGACCTATACATGATTATCTTTACGATTATTCTTCCGCGTAATTATTTAAAGTAATAAAATATGTATTTATGTTGTGAAACGTGAATATTTATTTTATACTTAGTCCTTAATGTTGTTTACAAATATAATACGTTTACGGTGATGGCGACATTTTCGTTCGTCGTGTCCACGATTCATACGACTGAGTCGAAATATTGGCATAACATTAACGTATCACGACAACATTAGTAGGGTCCGTTACATATTTAAATGTACCTACGTATTAATTCCTCAAAGATAATATTCTATGATAGTAAATAGTACACGTTCGTTGATAGTAAACGCCTTTATATGGGTTATTTGGGGGTATTTTATGAGTATGAGCATGGTTTTTGTGAGTAAATGTTTATTTTAATTATATGTATAACTAACATGATTAATATACAAATAGAATACCACGTAGGTACTGTTATCAAAACCGGTAGGTGCGCCCCTTTCATAAAATATGCATTAGTATTTGATTATACCTACTAATGAAGTTGGATTCGTCATTGTCTGTAGGCAGTGTTGTATGTTTTACAATGTATATTCTCTAATTTATTGAAAACATTATTGCCATGACGTTAATGCATATTAGCAATCTTTCAAAGCAATAATTCGCAAATTCATTCATTCATTAGAATATTTTTATCGGCTGTGGTCTTTTATTTCGTTTGTTTTAGATATTGTTGTATAATACAACAATTTTTACAAATTAATATATACATAAAAGTATACATATAAACATATTCAGGTGCACTTATCAGCGTTTATGGGAAGAGATAAAAATTGAACAAAGAAATATTTAGTGACTAAATTGTAGGTACTGCAAAGAGGCGATGTTTCTAGCTATGACAATTTAAGTGCAGAGAATATTATAGGGGAAGTCCGGGAGAGTTGAACCGCTTTTTGCTTAAAGTGTCGTATTTTCTTATAAATTAGGTTTAGTGTTTCAATTCTTATAATAAACAGTAGCTTAT
>MOOZ01000160.1:804300-819415 GCA_002930495.1 Cecropterus lyciades
AATGTGACTCTTCGATCCTGATAATGTCCCCTACATTTACTGCTAGCCAACACCAAAGAAGTAAGACATTTGGTGCTTACCAATATATAATAAGATTACTGAGCAGAAACATACTATGAAAAATTTGACCTTCAACTCTTCAACCCTGATAACGCAGGGGTACTTAAAACCTAAACCATAGAAGTTGGCCATTTGGTGCTTACGTACATGCAGTAAAATTACTATGTAGAGATATAAAATGAAAATTTTGACCTTCAACTCCTCAAACCTGATGATGTAGGGTACTTCAAGCCTAAGTGATAAGAGTGAGCCATTTGGTGCTTACGGATATAAAACGAGATTGATAAGCAGAAACTATGATGAAAAAATTGGCCTTCAACTCCTCAATCCTGATGATGCAGTGAAACTGCGGGCCTAAACCATAAATGTTGGCCATTTGGTGCTTTCGGATATCTAATACGGTTGCTAAGCAGAGACGTGAGATGTTAATTGGAACTTCAACTCTTCAACTCTGATATTGCAAGGGTACTTCGAACCTAGACCATAGAAGTTGGACATTTGGTGTTTACTTATATGCAATAAGATTACTATGCAGAGTGGTAGAACATAATGTACTCGTTTTCAATCTAAGACCTTTGTAAAATACTATGTTCTTGCAATAAATCATTTGAATTTGAATTAATTTGAATTAGATAGGCCCTGTATATCAGGGATGATTTCGTATTTATATTAGTACGAATAGTATTGATGGTCTGACGTTAGTCAATAAGACTAAGTATAAAATATATTTAAATAACAAGTTTTGTTTATGTAAATAAAAACGTCAGCAGTTGTTAATGAAATAAAGAACGACGAGCAATTTGCAAGAAACTCTTCCTTCTTGGCAGTGTGTCATGGTGAGGGACTTGTAGCACTATGAGCGCGTAAGCGATATCGATTGAACGCAGATAAAAATATCGCAAAACAATTAAGATAGTTGAAAATGCGAAAAATTATTTCTGTTTGTTTTTATTTATTTCATAATATTTGTTTGATTTTGTGTCATTTCTCTTTTGATTACATTTTAAATCGTTGCACGTTCCTAAGTAAAGCGATGATAGTTGTCGATTAATTGCAATTGCTTAATGATGTTCTAATGTTTCTTTTCTCTTTGTTTTGGAGACATGTACCTAACATCAGTCTTTGTTGCGTAACGGAACCTACGTAAAGCCTACTTCACTTGCAAACGAGTCACGTAGTTGCACTAAACACCTCAGCTATACGAACGAGTGATTATCGACTTCATTGGATGTAGCAAACATCATGGTTATGAATTTTGAAGCTGGTGCAACAGTCCATCCGAGACTAATGGACAACATGGAAGTTAAATATATTTTAGGCAATAAAAAAAAAACACTTTCTACACTCATAGCCCCACAGTAGGATTTTCTCCTGTATCGTGGGTGCCATGGACACACAAAGACGAAGACAAACACCCATACCCAGAACAGAAATCTCAACTCATCATTCAGATGTCTGTCTGGCCGGGAATCGAATCCGGGACCCACTGCGTGTTAGACCGGTATGGTGACCGCTCCACCACACGGGTCGTCAAATATATATATAAATATATATATAATTAATAATGTAATATTTATTGTACCCTTTTATATTATAGAAGCAGTTAATTATGATAGTCCATCTATCTGTTGCCTATATACATTTTTAAATAGTTATAAATCTCGATACCCGATATAAGTTTAATTCAAATTAGGATTATCTATCTACCTATAAGCCTTTGAAAGCCTCTTCTAAAGAAGGTTTTGCTAAAGTCATATGCCGTATATCAAAGCCGTATGACTTGAGAGTAAGCTGCATGTGGTCAGAACAGTTTGTGGCAAACCTACAGTAAGCATCGTTAACACGTGCGATTTGCATCTCAGGCCATCTTCTTAAAAAGTTATTAGTGTTACTTTTAATTGCATACTTATTGTGGTTGTTGGATGTGGATACACTTCGAATTCATTAATCATTAGCCTAATGGTTGAAACTCGGCCTCTCAATCGAGGGTCCGAGGTTCGAATCCCACCACTGATTTTTCTAAAATTAGGTGCGTATTAGATGTTAATTATCGCTGCTTTCCGGTGAAGGAAAACATCGTGAGGAAACCTACACACTTGAGAGTTTTTTTTTTAAAGTTCTTAAAAGGTGTGTGAAGTCTACCAATTCTCACTTGGCCAGCGCGGTATACTATGGCCTAAAACTCTCTCATTCTGAGAGAAGACCCGTGCCCAGCAGTGGGACAGTAATGGGTTGACGGTAGCCTTTTTAAGGTCTACTGCTAGACAAAGGCCTCTCCTAATAGGGAATTTTGCAAATAGTCATCAGGCCTGGAATCAGTGCTTCCAGATCGTTATTATAAAATTACAGTACTTCCTACTGAAAATTACAGAATTTCGTACAAAACTACAGTAGATGACATTTTAAACAATTTTGAAGGGAAATTATGCTCGACGAAAAGGAAAAAAGTGATCTATTTTCCCAAAGTTTGTGAAATTTTGACGACCAAAAACACGGTCATTCCTCGATCACGATTGAAATTAATTACTGCATACTGTAATGACCCAATACACTACACAGTAGAAAAGTTGAAAATACAGTAGATCAACTGTTATTACAGTGCATCTGTAAGCACTGCCTAGAATGCGTGTTGGTGACCGTAGTGGTTGTTGATGCACAAGAAGACGCTGCTGCCCATCTCCTGGTGGTCTCTTAGTCGCCTCCTACAACATCTACAGGAAGAGATGGAGTGGTATTATTTAAGACCGAAACCATACGATTATACTAAAGATGATTAATTTTTTAAAGTTGACGACCCACGTGGTGGAGAGGTCACCATATCGGTCTGACACGCAGTGGGCCCCGGGTTCGATCCCATCGACAGAAATCGGAATTATGAGTTTTGATTTCTGTTCTGGGTCTGGGTGTTTGTATATTCGTCTTTGTGTGTCCATGTCATCTACGACGTAGGAGAAAATCCTATTGTGGGCTATGAGTGTAGAAAGCGTTTATGCGTGGAAAGCGTTTATTCAAGACCGACATCATATGATTATAATAGGTACATACATAAAGATGATAAAATTTTTAAACAAGTTCACGTTCTTTTTTTTCAATTAAATATGAGACTGTTCAGTATATATAATATGAACTATAAATAGGTCGGTAGGTATAATATGAGCTATAAATTTAAAGAAAAAAATACAACCATGTATCAATTTTGTGGTAAATTAATTATTAAGGAGCTTTCATCATCATCAATTGTTAATAATAATATATTGAGTGTTATTGGGCCTTAGCGGATACGCAAAGTAATTTTGTAAATAACTTCACGGGATAATTAATGATTATTTGACAGTTTAAGCATTAAAACTGAAAACATATGTATGTAACATGGAGGTACTTCCGATACGTTTTTTATAACAAATGTAATCAGGTTTTAAAGTTCATAAAACATGCAGATAACTTTATCAGATTGCGTGGATTTAGGTAGGTACACTTAGTGGAAACTTATTTTTTGTGTTTTTTTTTCTTATAGCACGGAAGTAGCAAACGAGCATGCAGCCCACCTGATGGTAAGTGGCTACTGCCGTCCATGTACATCTGTAATCAACCTTAGGTAAGATCAAAGTCTCACACAAGATTGGCCACAGATGCGTTGCTACCCCTGAGGACTAAGATGGAATGCCTCGGAAAAGTATGTCTCCCTTACCACACCCTTCAGACCAGAACACAACAGCGCAGAACACTGCTGTTATTAGGCAGAAATAGATGTGGCGGTGGTATTTCCGGAGTCGAAACACAAAGAGCTCTACCACCTTCAAAATTGCTATATAGGGGTCCGTACCTATGTTCGTCATAACAAAGTGCGAAGTGCTGAACATTCGTTTCATTTGTCTTGATTTGTTTATAATATACAAGTAGAAAACTAGTAACTTTGTTAAAATATTAAAACAAAAAACTCGACTGCTTAATACGATTTTTTGTTGATAATGATACAATTAATAAGTTGTTTGAATTACATGAGATTCCGACAAAATAGTCAAGTAAGAGTATTAAAATATATATACTTTTAGAATGGTCTCTTACCTACCTTTCTTTTAGTTTTAGTTTGATACGTATATTGTCGTGATAATAAAAAAGTCGTCTCCCCCTCCCCCTTTTTCCCTATTTGCAGGGGGCTTTTTTAATTTTATAGCCTATGTCACTCTGCAAACTGAGACGATTCTAATGATATATATGTCATACGTCACAATCCGTCAAGCCGTTTGGGCTGTAGCGCGTGCCAAAAAAATTGACATACATACAAACATACATACAAAGGGTAATAAGCATGAAGTCCACCTAATGGTAAGTGGCCACTGCTACAAACGGAGGATAGATCTTTTCCTCCTCAGGTTGGCCACAGATGAGTTGGTACCTCTGAGGATTAATTTGGAACGCTTCGGATAAGTATGTCTCTTTTACCTTCAAACCAAGTCTGCTAGTGTACCGAGGCTTTAACAGAATTATTTTGCCAAATAGGCTTTGGCCAGGGTCGTAATGAGGTTTTGAAGATAGTAGAAGCCTCGTTCGACTTCAGAGGAACCATCGTCCCACCTATTATGTCTTTATCTTATACCTATTAGCCGGTTTCAGCGCTGATGTGATCTGTTTTTAAGAATGTGGTAAGGGAGACACATTTATACGAAGCAATCTAACTTAGTCCTTAGGGGCAGAGCGCGTCTGTGACCGATTACAAATACGACTTCGATTACATCTAGTATTATTGATGTCCTTGCGCAGCCATAGCAATGGCAATGGCCGCTTTTAAGCGGACTACATACTCGCTTAATGCTTTATCATTGTTCAAAAAGTCGCGAAGATAATCCTATACAGAAGAGATCATGTTATTTACGTCAGATGTTGTAATAATACCTTCGGTGAACAAATGGGCGCACATTTGTCAAATTCATGTAAATGGAACAGTGTAAATTTTCCATTCGTTTATACAAAGTAGCTATGCTAATATATTAATTTAATCGTGCTAAAATATTTCATTTTTTATGTTAATCGTAAAAACTGGTTCTTATATCATTATAGCGATAATAGGAGACGATTACAAGGAAAAGCGGTTGAATAACAGTGAAAAAAACTCCAGCTGTTACATAAACAACATTGTAAAATTTCAATATTCCCACGATGCAAGAAACAAAGTGATTGTTTTTATGCGCAGTGGCTTTGTTGTCTCATTACTTTGTTGAACAATCGCATTGAATCACAAAACAATTCTTGTTCTTAATAACTTGCTGTACTAACGAAGTCTCCGTTACTACTTTGATACACGAGATCTGAGAGAAATATTTATTAATGACTGACACGCAAAAGTCAAACGTTTGTTCTCGTTCCGAGGGTTTCAAAGTCAAGTAAAGTTCTGTCAATTGTGGTTATGTAGCGATGATGTGTTTAAGATATTTAGTAAGCATTAATTCCGTTGTAAGTAAGAGATAATTTCAACTTAATTGTACTTTAGATGTTATCATTGTAACTATGCCTATTTATAAATTTTCAACAAAAACAGATAGTTTTAAAGTATTTTGTGTTTAAATCTATGCGGTTATTTGAAAACCTTTTGGTTTAATTAAGATTACTAATCTCTTAACTCTTGGATAACTTATCTCTTGGATTGTAAGTGTACAAAAATAACTTACCATTTATAATATGTACTTATGTTATTATTCCATATTCATTCCATTAATACTACACGGTGTAAGCGTGTAAACATTTTTTATATTAATAAACTCGATTACACAGATTTGTAGAAGTTAAGTGTGTTGCAGTGACCCACGCGGCGCTGCGTGGCGGGTTATCGTGGCGGTACTTTCCACTGTTCTCCCGAACATGCTCTATCCCAGTGTTTTTTAAAGTGGGCAATAAACCCCCACCCTATTTATTGGGTATTCTCTTTCTTTACTGTAGATTTTTTTTCTTAACCGACAAAACCCAAGACTTTTAACAGTGGCGCTAGAAAATAATGGATAAGTAAATATGAATACGATTGAGAACTTTTGCTCTATCTAGGTGGCGCTGGCGTTTGGAATGTCATCATATTATTTTGCTGATAGATATAGTATCTTTTAAATATGATATCTAATGAAGTTATATGTCATAACTCACACAACGATAACTATTTACGGAGTAAGATTATTTTGTACCTTATACCTACAGGTCAATTGTTGGGTACTATAAAAAATGCTTACAAGAAATTGCAGGAACTCTGTAATCATAATGAAAATGGTTTACAGTTAAAGGTTAACGAATATAGTTCGATCGGGGAGGCACCACCCTCACATCTATTTTTAGCGTGAAGCCGTTCCTGCGTTTCGGTTTATATGAGGCGACCACCTTACTCCTGAAGAATAGCACCTGTGAGTGACTTCAGATAGAACCCCTGTTCTGTATGAAGTTGCTTACAGATTCATGGGCGGCAGTAGCCAATTACCATCAAGTGGAATGCTTGTTCGTTTGTCACTTCAATCTGATAAAAAAATGTTAAATTGTTTCACAGTGACCATGTAAGTCTAATAATTATAGAGACATTGCAATGCCAGCATTGTAACTAAGTATTAAATGTAAAGTAGTCATTATAAACACTGTTATCATGTGAAGGGATAATTATCTGTAATTAATATTATTTCTAATTTGGTCACTAATTACTTCGGCCTTGACCCGTTGTTATTTCAAACTAGCCGAACACTCGTTTCTTACCTCATTAATTAACAATATTTTTATGGTAAGTTCAGCAAACTTTTTGCATTATTTTGTTTTACAAATTTAAATAATTATAATTTACAAACAAGTGAACTGAACAACTGAAAAGACCAATTCCATATATTTATTCTAATTGATTTATGTGCAAACATTTTCTTCACGATCTTAAACTGTAGCGTGTAGTGTTATTAAATATAGTTATGGCATATCGTCGTTTTAAGTTGTAGCACCGCGTAAGTCTTTTTTGGCGGTAATGACATTTTGAAAATCATCGTCATTGGAGTCGAAATACGCGTCGTTTTGTCCAAACAGAATCTAGGTACGACACAATAATATCTTTGAATTATGGAAAATAAAAATTACAAAATGAAACTTTAGTTGCGTCTATTTAAAATTTAGCGGTTTTTGTCTCTCCAAAAAAATTCCAAAAATGACTTACGCGGTGATAGAACTTAAACGACGATATGTTATATGTTATACTGCATATGCATATGGTAGTTGTTTTTAAGATTTTGCTCTTAATATAAATTTAAATTTAACAACAACATTTCTTTTAACCGAATATTATTCAAGATAGAAAACTATAATATAATTTGACGATTTCTTCAAGAAACCCCATCGCTACTAACTGAGTTCTTAGTTCTTTTTTATACTTCATAGCAGTGGCCGGCAGACTTTTGGCAACGTAGGCCAGTAGTTACCTGAGGTAATGGCGGGCCGCATTTGACTATATTGTCTGAAATTTGATGGCGAATAAAAACGATCGCCAAGAAAATTTAAGCGCGAAAACAAAACGTCGTCAAGGTAATTTGAAAGCAAAATAATAAAACAGTCGTATATACAATTTTACGGCTAAACAAATGTTTCTAGGAAGGTCCACGGGCGGTATGGAGAAGTTCTAGGAAACTTTAGGCTGCTAGGAGGTCCCGCGGGCCGATAGGTTGTTACCGCTTTATACCTTTACCAGAGTGCAAAAGGTAGTAGAAACTTTCCTTTTGTTGCTCCAGCGCCATCATCACCGCACTTATTTCTACCTAATAACAGCAGTGTTAAGCGTTGCTTTGTTTTAGATTGAAGGGTGCAGTAAAGAAGACATACTTAACTTACGTTCAAGATGTGAAATAAAATTTTCCTGAAGCACTTCATGAGTTTTCGAGTTTCACTCATCAAAAATGTGCAGAAAGATGCTTTTTTTCAAAGATGAGAGATGCATTGACTATGACTGCTTACTGAATGTTCGTCTGTTTTATCGTTAGGTATGATTATAAAAAAGGGCACCTCTTCCTATATTATTTGGATGACAAATATTTATCACTCACCCGCATTTACGAAAATGTAATATACATTTAAATTGTAATAATTTTTAATAGTGTTGTGGGTTAAATAAATTTCAAGTCCTTGAAATTAAATCGGTTGTTATGGTTTACACGTAATTTCAAGCACACAGACAAACAGACGTGCGACAGACTTAGATTGTCATCTGTAATCAACCCCAGAAAAGATCAGTTTTACCTAAGGTTGCCCCTTAAGTAAGACTCTGAGACCCTTGGTTAACCCTTAAAGACTAAGATGGAACACCTCGGATTAGTATGTCTCTCTTACTAATCCCTTCTGTCTCGAACACAGCGATAGATAACGCTGTTATTAGGCATACATACTATGATTTCAAAAGCAGAACACGACGTTGCAATAATTGTTTTCTTTACACTTGGACCATTTACAGGCTTTTATAATAAGAACGAAATTGGAAGGTACCTGATGGAGCCCATCAGGGACACAGCCAGCAAGTGAGTCACGGTCCCCGTCATAGCCACATGCTTCAAGGCGGAAGTATAACAATTACTCGTAATAGTTCTCTACAGGATGTAGAGGTTTTATTACCATGATTAATGCGAATATTACGTAATAATCATACATAAGTAATATTCTTTATATAATAATAACAATTCTATTAACATATAAATTCGAATGCTTGTACATATTTTGTATTGAGGATTCAATTGACATTTGGTTTTTTCTTTTGGTTTGAAGTTGATCCTATCGAAATAATTTGCATATAATAAGCCAATTATCATACGACATGAGGACATGATTCCTACAGACGTACTACTTTACACGAACATTCTCGAAATTTGTGGATGTACAGTGTATCAACAATCAATTAACATTTTTTTTTTGTGGGAGAACCCCTCATGGCCAGTTCTCCAGACTTTTAATAGAAGAAACAAAAACTTTGTAGCGTGATGGATTAAGCAAGAATACAGCAATAATATCGATCGATCGATATACGATAGTATCGATCGATATGCAATCACTTAAAGAAAATTATATTTTTTTATTATTGTTTTTTTTCATTATTGAAAATCTGGGGATTGCAGTTGTACCTAAATTATGACGGAAAGTTGCAGAAAACTTAAAAAATAATAACAAGTTTATCTAGCTACATGTAGGTATATAACTACATATGCGAGTCTTTAAGCATTTATCTTTACATTTATGATCTGTTTATATATATATGATGCAATATTATCACACACTGTATAAGCCTATTAATCTTAGTAATTACACTTTGCACTTATACGTGGAGTACAATTGCAAAGAATATTTAATCATCAAATTCCTCTACTTTATGTTACTTTCCATCAAGATGAATCTATTTGATATTTTGCAAAAAATATGCATGTGCACTACGGTACCAAGTTTAAAGTAAACAAAGTTCGTGGTACGGAGATGTTAACCCAGACATTAACTGGGCTTGAAGGGTGCTCCAAAAACCAGTAACATTTGACTGGGAGGTACTACTCACGTTCTAACGTGTTCTAGCAGTTCATGCGTTTCGAAGGTATCTTCAATTCGGACGCTTTTTTCTAACGTGAAGCAGTTCATGTTTCGCTGGAAGGATATGGATGACTTCAACAGTGATGTTTAACACTGAAACACGTATTAGTTCCTTATGTATGTACGTGTTTCAGTGATGCTTCTGGAGTCGGATCAATATTGAGTCTACGACATATAAATATACAAATCAGAGTGACAATTTTTGAAGGTGGTAGAACTCGTTGTGGTTCGACTCCGGAGGCACCACCGCCACACCTATTTCTGCCTAATAACAGCAGTGTTATGCGCTGCTGTGTTCTGGTCTGAAGGCTGTGGTAAGGGAGATATACTCTTCCAAGGCATTCCATCTTAGTCCTCAGGGTTAGCAACGTATCTGTAGCTAACCTTAGGTGAAACTTTGATCTTACCTAGGGTTGATTACAGACGTCCATGGGCGGCAGTAGCCAGTTATCATCAGGTGGGCTGCGTGCTACTTCCATACTATAAATTAAATTAAATTAATTACATGAAGATGAAAAGTATATTAATCAGTAGTTATATAAATAACATGATAATATTAACACAAAATGTCTTTAAATAGAACGTAGTACATAAATGTACGTAGATAAACTTAAGTTCATGACCAAATGCAGATTGATATTGTCGCCCTCAAAACTAGAAAATAGCAGTAAAAAACAGTGTTTACTAACAAAGATACTAAAAAGGGTCACGAAATAAAAAAGTTTTTATGTTTAATTTCAATTAATGAGCATATTAAAATTACTTTGCTATGTTATTGATCAAGAGGAATAATCTTTTTTTTGTTTTATGTGCGAGTAAGTCAGGTCTACTGCCATGTAGGAACCCTTTTAATTATATGATTTTCCTTTGTACATTTCTATTTTATGTAAATCTATGTATATGTAAAAGTAAGAAGTGTACACGATATGTTTATTTGTTTTAGTGCTCTTAGTGGGGTTATTTACTGCACTATGTTCGGTAAGGTTATGGGGTAAATGATATAAATTAACATGTCACTGAATTTCGAAATTAATTTCTTTGCTTAAAGAAATCCATGAATCTAAGGGAAAGGGAATCTATTTCTCCATGATATCCAATATTCTATATCCATCCATTCATCAGCCCTTTGAAGTTTACTTCTGGACACAGTACTCTCTTGGAGACTTTGTCAATAGTCACCACGCCTGTCATGAATGTTACCATGGCAGTACACCTGTGTGTAGTTGACCGTTAGAACTGTCGTTGATAGAAAAACACTACTGTCTTGTGACTAATAGACTTTGTCTATTAGTCGCCTCGCTTGACATCCACGGGAAGAGTGATTGATATCACACGACAGAGCATCGAGCAAAAAAGCGGCTCAGCTGTTACCATCCTTTTCTCGAAGCAATTCAGGTCCTTGGCGAGCCCCCTATAAATCAAGTGTTTAAATCAAGGGAAAACCTAAACATTTCATAATTTGTGTCCAGTTTTGTAGATACACTAACTGCGTGAGTAACTTTGCAATCCTATACATATGGGATTATGGGAAGTTATACACGCAGTTAATAAAAGCTTCCGAAAAAAATACATAGAGACAGGGAGAGGGCTTTGAGAAAAACTGAAGCTGAAGCTCAAGAAGTAGTACCGGAAAAGAAAAAGAGAAAGATTATCTAGAGGAAGACTACCGAGGCGTTAATAAAAATCGTTATTGATATTCTAGAAGTAAAAGGTACCAAAAAGGAAAAAAGGAGGACTCTAAAAAAAGAAGTGAGATTTTTGATTTTTTTGATGGCAAAAACATCCTGTAAAAAAAACCAAGTCTCGCAGCTCAGTTTTACTACCGTAAAAAATTTGTGAGATCCATGTAATACCAAGTCGATTAGTTTATTTAGTCGCTACTTAAGGGACCTCTGTCTTAAGTTATAACGTAAGTTATTATCCTAGCAAGATTAAAAATCTTTTACGTTTTAAATAAATAAATCGACTAGGCAATCGGATATTACATGGATCTCACAACTTTTTAGGGTAGTAAAACTGAGCTGCGGGACTTGTTTTTTCTACGGCATGTTTTTGATGGCATGGCTAATATTCTACATATGTTATTCATAAAGGTTACTTATAGTACAGTTACACAGAAAAATTATTTTTCTCGCTGTAAACAGTATAATTATCCACAAAGCTATCTGTAAGCGACGCTGTATTCAGTATTGTTGTCATAGCGCTCTAAACATAATTCAAGTGCAAATTTTTAATACCACCATTACACTTTACAAATTGTTAATCTGTTTAAAATGACTTATTTGCGTGTTTGAAATTTTCCACTCTTAATGGTAAAGGTTGAAAATTTCTTTGAAATATGTATATACTTCTAACTAAAAATACAAAATGTTTGCAAAATAAACAAATTTTTATCTTGATTTCTGTACAACATTTTTAAAAAAGGTTTAATATGAACCCTACCAATACTAATGTGGCGGACTTTGGCCCCTTTTCATTATGCAAGATGACCCCAGTAGTGGGACAATAATAAGTAGAGCACGTGTCCACTAATTTGACAACAGCTCCCTGAAAACGTGAACACTGACACGTTAACCTGGTAATCAGGGGTCACATGGCAGACAAGGCAGTCCTGTCACATTACATGCACGTGAGATTCAACCATCAACTGACTAGTCTAAGATTTGACTGCTGCATTTTTAAGTCCATTGTTTTATAAAAAAAAAGTTTTTTTTAAGATTACAATATAAATGAATTTTTTATGCCACGGTTTTTATTTAAATATACTCGCAAGTATTTTTAGTCGCAATTGTTTTGTAGTATTTTTAAATTTAAAGTACTAATAAAAATATACACATAATTTAATTTACTAGTTGCCCTTCACGGCGGTCGAAATTCAACCGTAATTAAACCCAAATATTTTTATTTCTACTACAAAATTATACGTATTTTCCTCTGTACATTAAATTTATTTTTTTAAATGTCTTTTATAGGGAAATGAGATTTAATTGAGTAAGCTGCATTTAAAAGCAATAACGCGTTATTTGACATACACATCTGACATGACATATGACAATGTCAGCAACAAAGTCAGCCTGTAACAAATACGTGTTTGTTTGTGTCAAATACATGGTAGTGTGTCTTATGTTTTATTTATTGATTTAATGTACTTTATAAGCATTATTATTGAAAAATATTAACGTTCTGCACTTGTCCTATATATAAACTATAAGTGTGCCAAATTTTATACTCCTCCGTTTGAACAATTTTTGTAAAAATGAATCCAAAGTTTTTGCTTTACCTATTAATATATAGATTTAACGACTGCGCAGGAAGGTAATGTTTTGGAGTATATGTATGTATGTGCATATGTGTATTTCTTTACAGAGCTACAGCCCAAACGGACATATGACATATCATTTGAATCGTATCAGCTTGCAGAGTGACATAGGCTATATAAACTTTCATTTTCAAAAATGGTACTTATAAATAAGGTAAAAAGGTAAAAAATATTACCCGTCCCTCTCGACGGGCGATGTTTTTTATCATTATGACAGAGTATCAAATGAAAGCTATTTAATAAACCATTCCATTATTTCGATGAAAACTCATAAAAAGTTAAATTTAATATAGGTATTATTATAAAACCAAACTGCTCAGTTCAATGAATTTAATCAATGAACGGAAACTGAAGGCAATCAATTGTTTTTATTAAGCAGTCGTCTTTTTTTGCTTTAATATTTTTAACAATTTGATTGTTTTATTCTTTACTAATAACAGATCGAACCAAAAATAACGTGGTTGGATCTCATGTTATTAAACCACAATCGATTCTAATTAGGACTTACCTTATGCGAGGCTAATGAACGACCCGGAGACTGGGGGTATTAATTTACATCTGGTAATTGGGACGATTGAGTTTGTAGAAAATGCAGTTACTTGTGCTTTTAAACAATTGTGTCTATGGTCTCAACTCTTCCCATCATTAGACGTGCCCAGGACTGGGACTCTTATGGATATTTAATTTCCCAAGTTTTATTTGTATTTATTTGACGACCCACGGGGTGGAGCGGTCTCCATACCGGTCTGACACGCAGTGAGTCCCGGGTTCGACCCCGGCCAGACAGACATTTGAATGATGAGTTTATATTTCTGTTCTGGGATCTTGGTGTTTGTGTTTGTGTACCCGTATTGTGTGTCCATGGTACCCACGATACGGGATAAAATCCAAGTGTAGGGACTATGAGTGTAGAAAGCGTTTATTTATAATATAAAAGTAGCAAGCGAGCATGCAGTCCGTGGTACGTGTGTAAGTGGCCACTGCTGCCATTGGATATCTGTAATCTCCAGGTTAGATTAGAGTCTTGCCTGAGGTAGTTCACAGATGCGTTGATATCCCTGAGTACTAAGTTGGAACGCCTCGGATAAGTAGATATGCCTTCCTTACTACACCCTTTAGACCAGAATACAGCTGTGCATAACACTACTGTTATTAGGCAGAAATAGGTGTGACAAAAAGAGTACTCTACCACCTTATAAACATGTACCATGTGACATGATGTTGGTATATCGCGCAATAAAACAAGAAACTTACATTCGTGTAAATGTCAATGGCGCCTATATTTTAGTGACACTTGTATACGAATGAAGAGAATTACATATATTTTCAGACAAATATCTTTGGTATTATATATTATACATTAAGGATATTGCTTAAGTTTTTTTTTTTTTAATATCGATGTCCATATCAGCGTCATGTAATGTTGACTCTACCGTAGATAAATATACTTCGATGTAGTACACTAAACGGTTTTTTTCGAATATATGCATTTAGTTATACATGAGTAAATAAATAATTAAAAAGGAAAAATATTCATCCAGATTTTCACAAATTTTACGCACATTTTGTCCCAATCTAGAATAGCGCATCTTCAGACCTAGAAGGAAAAATGAAAATCCGTGGGATAGGTATCTATATTTTTACTGATAAAATTATTGGTCGAGTCAACAAAACTAAGGCAGGTCGACATATATCAGCGCGTAGCAAAGTTCGTTCAGATATAATTACGCAATTTGTGGCGTCTCCGAAAACGTACTACACATGCCTATCCCTAGATAGAGCACAGTGTCTGACCTCATTATTTTTTTGGTATCATCGCGTCGCCTCCATCACATTTGATACACGTGTAGCTGGCATTTTAATTAGTTGTCTAATTTCATAATACGATCTCATTCTCATTAACATTTGTTTTTTATTTTATATAAATTAACTATTTTACATTAAATGGTGTTTCTGAAGCATCTTCTGCAGCATCTGCCTTGAAATTATCACTTTGAAGAATTATAAACGACCTTCGATAATTTACTTTGCGTATGGCTTAAATCAACCCTTTAATTGTTATATCAAGAAGTTCTGCAATTCTGGCCACTTAGAACGTTAAATGTTCTTACCCGAAGAAATGGGAAACAGGAGGCCTACTTTTTTTTTATAGTACGGAAGTAGCAAATGAGC
>MOOZ01000160.1:819831-832798 GCA_002930495.1 Cecropterus lyciades
GACCTTCGATAATTTACTTTGCGTATGGCTTAAATCAACCCTTTAATCGTTATATCAAGAATTTCTGTAATTCTGGCCACTTAGAACCTTAAATGTTCGTACCCGAAGAAATGGGAAGCAGGAGGCCTACTTTTTTTTTATAGTACGGAAGTAGCAAATGAGCATGCAGCCCATCTGATGGTAAGTGGCTACTGCTTCAAAGATCAAAGTCTCACCTAAGATTGACCACAGTTGCGTTGCTACCCCTGAGGACTAAGATGGATTGCCTCGGAAAAGTATGTCTCTCTTACACAACAGCGCACAAAACTGCTGTTATTAGGCAGAAATAGGTGTGGCGGTGGTGCTTCCGGAGTCGAACCACAAAGAGCTCTACCACCTTCGCAATACCTTTTAATATTACACTAACAAGCCCACCACATTATTTTTATTCTTTAAAGAAGTGCTGCCATGTATAATATCTTCATGTTAGCAATAAATTATCTTGATATAGTTTGCAGTTACGCTAATATGGCACAATAATTACACATTCGGCGTCAGACAGTCCTTAGACACGGCTATCTGTTATCAGTAACGCCCCCCTAACGTCACCTTCTATCATAAATAATGTACTATCAAGTGAAGTAAAATCTCCTTCGTAATAATTTATAAGCTGTAACCCAGTTAATATTCACGATAACAAAACTTTACATAGTCATTTGAATTACTTAAAAATAAGCTGTAGATCAGTAATTTAAATGATCTAAAATTCGATGTAATGATAGGCTGAATAACTTGAAATACATATTTATAAGAACGAGCGAATGAGCTGGAAGTCCAGTTAATTAAGTGGTCACTGAATGACTGAAACCAATTTCACAAAATTTAAATCAAGGAATCTACTTAATGCCGATCACAGATGCGTTGCTACTCTTGAAGATTATGATGGTTGACTCATGTTATATAACTAAGGCGGCATCCTCACCCTACCACCGACAACTAAGAATTGCTTCACTCTAGATATAAGTGTGACAGTGGTACCTTCATGGTCAAACTATACTATTTGCGGTTCCTTTTGAAATTACTTATACTTTGTAAGTATATAAACGTTTCTATTAACATATCGCTGCTTTGCATGAACAAGTGCATAAGTCAAAATTAATCAATTTTCAGTAAAGATATAGTCTTATTCTTATTATATTATTCTAGAATTGAAAACTGTTAATTCTAAGTACACTGTGGTTGACGAGCTTTTAATTTTTATTATCTAAACTTCATTCTTTAAAAAGATAAAAAAAGCACTGCTTAACTTTTATCTTCCTCTCCTGTAAAATTAGCGTATTTGTATTGTGTCATTATTCATCCAAAGCAGCGATATGTATGACAAACAAACGCGCACTCACGCATGCATGAACGCACGTACGCACACACATCTATAGTACAAGTGTTTAAAGCTGCAGATGTATGTACATCTGTAGTGTGAACATTCACACATTCATTGATATAAAATTAGTTTTACACATACACAAGTTACAGTATACTCGTGCCAATGTGACTCATATATAATCTACTATTCGTTTAAATTATAGGACAATGGATGACCTTTTACGTTGTAACATTCAGATTTAAAGTTAATTTAAACCTACGCCAATGTTTATTTAAAAAGGAAACATTTTAACTTTGTTTAATTAAATCGACATTACAGTTTACTAGGGGGCACATCGTTTAATGGGTTAATCGTCAAGTATCTATGTTTACAAACGATTGGAAAATATTGTATAAGTCAATAATAAATAAATGAATTCATACATACATATCATAGAAATGTAAGTTTCTCAAAATATGTTTGGAGATCGGATAGTAAGTACCTAGTATAAAAAATCAATATTTTTTGTTTTTTTTTTCTTTTTTTTCGGTCTGTTTGCGTTTGAAATAGCATCAAAAAAAACTATACAGTTTAATTAATTTTAATAAATTATATTGATCCTCCATATCTTGAGATAATATTTATTTTCTATCCTATTAAAATCATACGTTATTACAATCTATACGTCGGTGAAGTTACGAGGCACAACTAGTCTATCATAAATACTTAAATTTAGATTGTATTTGACAGGTGCGTACTCTATTATTCATATTTACAATATTATCTAATAAAAATAATTATTTTTATTTTTTTGGCTGTTTATTTTCGTGCAAATTCATCATCCAACAGCAAAAAAGCAACTAATTTCGACATGTTAGTACATTCGTTCACAACATTCTATTACATCTGACAACCATAACTACATTTATTAAGCGAGGCGAAACGAATAATTATGTCCGTTTTGATAAATATGTATGTGGTGTGGTGGATTGACGTCAACGGCCTGGCCTCCCCGTTGCAAGCCATCGCCACCGTCGTGCTACGTCCACGCCCGACCCTGCGTACAACGGACGTTTACCTCGCATTCTGGACCATTCCTGACTCTGCATAAATATAAATTAGTTGATGGTTCATTCATTTATGCTAAGTTTAGGGATTCACGATTAACATATACTATCGTTGGCGAAGTACAGTTGTAGGCACATACATATATCTTGTTTTACAAATAAGGAAAGCTTAAAATATAATAAGGTTATAATTCTAGATGGCCAAAGGAAGACGAAGTCAGAAACTGCGATAGGTACCTATTTTGTTTCTATTTTTTTAATATTGTTTATTTTAATATTACATATAATTAAAGAAAATGTAAGTGTTCAATGCCGTCTTGAATAACATAAATCCCTCTAATCCCGAGGACGTCGTGGGTGACTACGGCACAAAATCCAGGAAATAGGTGGCAGTGTCTTCGTTCATGAAACCTACCGTATCATAAACACGCATGCCAGGCTCGGCAAACTATTGGCAACACATTATTAGAGGAGACATAATTATGTCCAGAGGTCATTAAAACTCTGATGGATGGATGGATGGATGAATAGAGACTCTGCATAAGTACAAGTAGTCTTATATAGATATAAATTATATTTTATGAAATGAAATAAATTTAAACATACATACTTTTTGTATAATAGAAAAAAAAACTTGTAAAGAAAAATATGGTATATTTAATAAAAAAAATAAATATATTTACGAAGAAAAAACTAAAATATGTATAAATGTATTCTTGTCAATTATTTATCACTTTCATATAAAAACAAATTGCTTCAATTATTTGCAATAACTGATACTTTATTTACAGTAAATTTCCTTTTCAGGCAGTTTTGCGTCATTCATGTAATTCATAAAATAATGTTAAGGATTAAGGATAAATCTTACCATGGTTGCTTATTCAGTTTCCTCCAGGGAATCAAATATTTCTCAGAAATACTGATGCAGTGCCTATGTTAATATGTGATGTTGTTTTCATCTTTCAAAGAACTGAAAAATACTATGTAAAATATATTTTTCTTGGAATATTAAAATTTACATGATGTTTGTGGAACATTTTTTGGAATAAGAATTTTGAAACAACAAGAGATTAATAAACATTACCTTATGACGGATTCGTATCATAACTTTAAAGTGACAGTTTCAATAGATCACTTAAAACTGATTATTTTAACTGAACATCGGGTGAGCGGCTGAGCCGGTATGCGACCACACATACCGCCGTCCTTCCCGGGGTCGCCTGGCTGAACGGTTCGAGCTCCCACTCTTTCCGCCTGCAACCCCGGAAACCCTTTTCTTATGACTTACTCATTTAAGGAGTAGGTACTTAAATTGTTTTTCGATACTACTAATATGGTGCTCATAGATAATTACTCATTTAATTATGATTAAAGTATCGATACTTACTCATATCGATACATTTTATTTTTATGTTAAGGACACTAAACAAAAGATGTTTAACAATCCAAAGTAATAATCACAGATTTATTAATTACGTGTCAGGGTATGTTCGTTGCTTGTGACATTGTTGCTTAAATGTTTTAGGGCAAACTTATACAAGCAGGGAAATATTAATTTCATTACATCCCATTCCATAGCATGACTTATTCACGAAGAAAGGTGCGTTCAGAAATCAAAAATTGTTAAATAACATTTGTACAATTTGGTTCAATTCGATACCAACTACTTTCATTTCGATAGTAGTTAGTATCGCATCATTTATATCGATGCTAAAAGTATTTGGTATCGAAACAAAAGTATCAAGTACATAATCGTATTTAATTGAATCGGAATGTCCCTAGTCTCGGATGTACAGAGACATGAGACGTACCTAGAGTGTGAACTAAATAGTGTGTTATGTCAGTTTAAAGTGCCCGTTTTAACTGATCATTTAAAACTGCCAGTTAAAAAAGTTATCATACCCAAGTCAGTCAAGACATATTTAATTTATTGTGTATTTAATCTAAAGGTGATTTTGTAATTTTGTAACATTTTCATATGTTACTAAGCAGCCCGTATCTTAGGTATCTTGAATGGTAGCTGTTCGTATAAGTTACAGATTTATTTAAGAAATAACTTTACCAATTCAAAGTTTACATAACACTTATTTACGTATAAGTGAGACAGGACATGAGTATGTATATATTTTTTGTAGATTACAACGGAAATGCGGTTAGGAAACATCCAATCACGTGTGTTTGATTTCACAACATCAGCGCTGGGAGCGATAACGACAAAGTTTTGCAACGTGCAGATGTTCTAACTCCTTGACTCATACTTGGCACTACAGAATTAATACAATTGAATAGAGTTCAAATATGTATCTGTAATTTCAGAATTACTAATCTTTAAATAGTTTATATTTTTTTATTTATTTGTCGTTAGCTACCGCACCAATTTTGAGGACTCTCACTTAAAAAATGGAGAAAAAGGAGAGACGTACGAGACGTTCTACCTTAGTTTTAAAAGTATAGCAACTTCTGGTAGCAGCCAATTTTAGCTGGGTTTGAATACGTATGACATGAGCGAAAATTACCATTTTCCATCAGATAGATTGAATGCTTCTTTGCAACTTCATAATATTAAAAAAAGGAACAAGAAATAAAACCGACTTCAATGCTAGAAAAAAAGTAAAAAAATAATTTAAATACATGTTACTTTAGTTCATAGTCCGGAAGTTGGCGCTCAACATATTGAATACAGTACTGTAATCATGATCCAGCGTAATATATTTTGTTGAGCGCCGACTTTGGGAGTATGTACTAGGGATGTAACGAATGTTAGATTTGTCACATTCGCGAATGCGAATGCGAATGTTGACTTTCAAATGAAGCGCGCACAAAATTTTATACAGTTTTGACATTTCGTATCAGTCATTTTTATACCGAACATAGCCGAGGTAACAATGGTCGAATTAATGAATCTCTTTACATTATGTTAATTCGGAAATATTTGTTATGATTTGTAGTTAATTTATTATTATTGTATTTGTGTAATTCAAGTAATGTAAAAAATCTTGTAAAAACATGAATAAAGCACATGTTAGCGAAGTTTTGACTTATTTCACAATTTGTGACGCTGAAAATGTGAAATGCAAGTTGTATAATAAAAAATACTCGCGTACTCCTTTTTAACCGACCCCCAATAATTCACAATTCGACTGTATTTTTTTATTTTTTTTATGTTTGAACTTTCGATACTTTCGACTGGGTGGACCGATTTTGATATTTTTTTTATTTGAAAAGTAGTGCTTCCCATGGGGTCCATTTTCATTCGGTTCAATGCTGACAAAGGCACCCATGTGAGAAATTTTGACGAATAACTCCGCTTCTACCGATCCGATTCTCATGAAACTTGTAATGAACATTAGGTATTCAGGATGAAATGATGTTTTTTTTTTTAACAAAAAATAGAAACACTTCTATGGCACAGAAAAGCAAAAAAAAATATTTAAATATACGTTGGTTTCTTTACCAACCCAACCTAGCTCATCCTAAATAAAACTCTAAAACTAAACCCGATCCTAACCCATAACATATGTCATCATCATCAGCTGAGTTATCTCAAATTAATCTAAATGAGTGCCCATTTGAGGGTATTTGAGGATATTCCTCGATTTTCACGGGATCCCATTATCAGATAATGACTTATATGACTATGGGACCAAACGACAAGTATACCCTACTGAGTGAAAGAAAAAAATTCTAAATCGGTTTACAGTTGGCGGAGTAATCGGTGTACATACACAAAAAAAAAACAACCGAATTGATAACCCCCTCCTTTTTGAAGTCGGTTAAAAAGAATTCATCATAATATATAGAACTGCTATCTAATTCTTTTTAATTAAGTAGTCAGTTTATATGATAATCAAAGAAACTAAGTAATTGTTAATATCGAAAGGGAATATCATTAGTTTTTAAAAGCTTTTATTTAAACCAAGAAATACAATTGTAGTTCTCTCATTGTAAAAAGTCAATGTCATTAAACCTTCTTTTATACCGTTTATTATTAGTATTATATAAAAAAACTCGTATGTAAAACTAACATCCTTTATTATGTGATATCTTGGAGTAACTCTTGCGAAGACGTCTATAAGAGTACTTAATCACCTGTTTATTAATTCAGAATTCGTCCCGTGTTTCACATTTACGACGACAGATGATATCGGCGTATGTATATTCTTATTAAAGGAATTCTCCATGTTTTTGTTTCTATTTTTTGTTGAATTTTGAATTAAACTAAGTAACTACGCACGAATATTTAGAATAAAATGCCGCACTTAAGGTAAATACGAATTTATTATTTGTAAGGTCATATATCACACTTTAGATTTTTAAAATATAAGTCTTTTGCGCTCTTAAGTGCCTTAAAATGGCGCCACTAATATTATTAACAATTTAATTTTATAGCATGACGTAAATACTTTTTGTTATATTAAAGCAAATATGCAATTTGCCCGATTTTAATTGTTGTAAGAACAAAATTTACACATAATGTTATGTTCTACGTCAATTGTTCCTGAAGTCGATTAGGGATGGGTCTCAACTATAAAATTTCAAATTTACTTATAAATAAATAAATTTATTTCTTAAGATTTTCAGGCTTGCAGGGCACTTAAATATTGGCACTTCCTCTATTTTAACCGACTTCCCAAAAGTAAGAAGCTATCAATTCCTCATGTATATATTTTTTATTCACAATTTTTTAAGGATCTGTACTCGAATATACTCGTAACTAAGCGGCCCTGTCTTTTTTTTTTTCGAAAATAAGTTTTATTTCGTTACCAGCTTAGCCGTGTGGTTTTGTCCGCGTTTGAAAAAATGTTACTTGACATACTAACATATAACCGAAAATATGCGGGATCATGGGTTTTAATTTTAGTGTGCGGAACCCTATTTTTTTTTAAATAGAAGGAGCCTGAGAGCCTTATAACATCAGCTATTAAGTGAAAGTCCCGTTAAAATCGGTTCAGCGGTTACGAAAATTAGCCAGGAAGCCAGGAAAAACAGACAAACAGACAAAAACCTAGTAATAGATTTTTTGTGACAGGTATCTTAAATAATTTTATGTGCGTTTAGTAAAGAGCTGTTATTTGGATGTTACAAACAGACAATTAAATTTTATTATTTTGTAAAGATATTTAATAACCTGAGAAGTAGAATATTATTTTTTGTGTTACTTCTTCGCATTGGTTGTGAGAGCTTGTAGACGTTTATCTATGGTATGTTTGCATTTTTCTTTAGGTTATCATATTTCCGTTTTTTTAAATTATGCGTATTTGGTTCCATAGTAAGCGGTAACGTAACGTTTTTTATCACAAATTTTTATTTCTCTTTTATTCAGTTGATTTCATAAACAAAGTCATTTTTAATAAGTTTTCATTTGTACAATTGGTGTTTTTTGTGTATATTTTTTTTAGAATATTTAAAGTTGAAGGGGCTTGTTACATATATGTATAAAGTATATATAAAGTTGTTATGTTTAAAGTTTCTGTGAGCGCGCTCCGCAACGGATAATAGCGGCACGGCGTTGACGTCAAATGTCTCGAATCATGCCGCAAAATACATTAATATGTATCGGAATGCCAAAGCCAAATTAAACTAAAACATATTAACATAATAATGTACCTTTAGCGATTTAACTATTCTCTATAGCTAACTTTAGATACCTATCAAATGACGTAGAGTAGTAACCATATTAGACACTTGAAATTTTTACAAAGTTTATATTGCTATAGTCGGTATAACAAGAAAACTAATATATGGAGAGCTCTTAATGCAAGAAACCGAAATTATTCGACGTGTTTCTTTTTATCTATTGAACCGTAGTAGGTAGACACTACTTATTTATCAACGTCACACTAAATTTTATCAACGTCATGCGTTGATAAAAATGTACCCACTTTTGTACTTGTTATAATAGCAAGTACTTTTAAAAGTCTTAACATTTAATAATACGGTACTTACTCTTCCTGTGCGATCTTTCGCACTTAACTAGTTACATTTATGAACATGAGATAAAAAATAACTATTTACTTGAATTAACATTCTTAATCGTCAATCGTACATCGCCGTTTAATGATATTGTTATGTATATATTTATATTGTGATATTACCTTATATCACACCGCAGCAACGAAATGTCGTCAAGCAGTGATTACGAAGCTGTAAAGGCCAATGGGCCAATTGTAACTTTTCACGCTATATTTAAATAATTTTGGCTGTTCCTTCCGTTAGCTGAATTGTTGTAGTTAAAAAGTCACGTATTCGCAATAAGTTTTGTTTAAGTTGTGGTCGACGTTGTGTGGTTTGTGGTGTACGATGTCACATGGACCACATGTGACATCGGAGTAACCAAATCGCAACCACGTATAAAAGAGTTTAGCATTTTTATAAAATAGCTAACAGAGTTGTCGTTGTGATTTGTTCGTGGGATGTGTGAATAGGGACTAAAAGAAATATCAAAAAACCTCAGAACTCTTATACATTACATAAGATTATGTGCAGAATTTAATTCTAGAATAACGTACCTGTGACTTTTATTTCGACAAACACTTAAAGTTTATCTTTCTGCAGTTATATCTACTTATATAATATATTTTCTTTTTCATTTCAGTTTCTATTTATCTTAATGTTTTGTTTATCGCTTTCTAATGACCGTTCAAACTGAAGACGTCAGCATCCCTGACCTATCCGTCTACAGTAAAATAAAAACGAATTAGATAATCTTTAAAAATTATCACACTAATTTGTTTATATTTTAACTACCATTTAACTTGTCAGCGTCTTTACACTTTAAGCATTGTGGCGCTGTTATAGGAATATGAACACTGTAATAAGGCAATAAAGAGTATTGCGAGCAAAACTCGAAGGGCGTGCCTATCTTTGTAATAAGAATAACTATAGAACGCGGGACGCTCCCGGCTCCCGCTCGAACCAAATGCAGGCAAACGGGTTCTCCAAACGTACTATTTGGTCGTAAATGCACGCTCTTTTCCAATTTTATACAACAGATCATAATAATTACAGAGAATTGTGCTCAAAAATAGCAGATAATTTGTTAAAATTATAGGAAGTGCTATTCAAAAAACAATAAACGTGTAAAACGCCGGTTGTGCAAAGAAGGTTATGTTGACAAAAGAATTTTGGAGACTGGTAAGCGTTCCTATTTGCTTTCACTTTTGGTTATTCTAGAACTTACTATAAAATGTCGTAAGAATTAGATACAAATAATAAGCACGCGGCTTATTATTTGTATCTAATCTTTTCTACATTTATTTACGTTTCTTGTGATGTTGTCGAAAAGCACGTGAAACGAATATTTCGGGATTTTTAGGAGTTGAAGAAAGACTTCAAAAACTGGTTAAACATAAAGCTACATATTTAAATACAAAAATAAAGAAGATAGTGAAAACACAAGTGTTGATATTATGCAATACTCTTTAACCTGTGTAATCAATTATAGTTTATATTATTAGTAATATTTTGGGTAATATAACACCAAACAAATCTGTTTTCTTATAAATAGATATAGTCATTTGATTATGATCGCTTTTTTATACATTATATTGTAATCTGCAGTTAATTCGATTGACGTCAGAAATAACTTTGAAATGATTCTTTCACGCTTCGTCAAAGAATTGAAGGTTATATAAAACAGACTCATAGATGCATTTATAAATACCATTTATTTTAAAGTGAATAGACGAAAAATATTTATAAATATTTGTCATAAATAAGAGAAATTGCTAGTAGATACTCATAGTTCACATGTAGATAACATTAAGTATGGTCATTAGTGTATGTTGGCTTCAAAGCAGATTAGTTTGGGATGGTTTATTTTGTAATTTTCTGATTTAACGGGTGCTTCGGACAGAAATTGTATCGTCATATCAAATGAGTCGTTAATAAATAATAACAGGTAACATTTTTTGGGATTTCGAAAGGCTTAAGAACTTCTAAACAATTTAGTCGTCACACCACACATACACACACACTACGATATTATTATGTATATTATTATCTATCAGTTGTACCCCATGGTTATATCCGTGTATAAGAAAATGTAACATGACGTCCATATATTCTAAATCGTGTACCTACAAGAATAAAAAAACAATTAAAGAGGATCGACAGCAATCGTCATAAGCCCCGACGGTTGCGTGTGCGTGGGTTATTTTTTTTTGTGCGGAACCCCACTTATTTTTTTTAGTTACTACAGCATCTCCTATTTGCTCGTGCTCGGTCCAGTCGGTCCAGTTGTTTCAGTGATTAGTTGGAAAAAAGGCAGAAATAATTTCAATTGACTGTCATGTACTTAACCTATGTATTTCATAAGCATATTTAAAAGCTGCTTGAATCGTAATAAAGAGTGAATTAAATATTATATTCATTTGTAGATTTTGTTTTTATAGATATTGTCCTTGAGGTGACGTAATTTGGTCACAATCCATTTGCGATAAAATGAATTTGAAATTAAATACATTTAAGAATGAAGCGTAGCGATAGAAATTATTTAATGCTATCACATTATATTTTGTTTGTTAAAACGACGTTGATGTAATAATGAATTTTCGTAATACATACATATATTCTGCGATAATACATACTGAAACAATATTAATATATACACTTCATGTTTATCTTGACAGTTACATATGTATTTTATATTCTATGATGATATATAGCCTATAGCCTTCCTCGATAAATGGGCTACCTAACACCGAAAGAATTTTTCAAATTGGACCAGTAGTTCCGGAGATTAGCGCGTTCAAACAAACAAACAAACAAACTCTTCAGCTTTATAATATTAGTATAGATGTGAACACTTGGTGTAGGCTTAGGAATCAACAAATAGGACATTTTGCTAGTTTCTGCCTTTCTGTCGTTTTCGAGACGAGAGCTATTGATGTAATATAAACAATATTCAAGTATTATATAACGACCTTAATTAATTAGATATAGCTTATCGTGTTACAGACAACCTTACATGACAACTCGTCGGTTTATCAACTGACGGAAGCTGTAAGATCAGTTACGTACCAAGTTCACGAGCTTTACGGTTAACACTGTTGATATTCATGGGATCTTGCCACTGGGTGGTATATCTTTCTTCGTTCGAGGTACTATCACTTCGTTAAGAGTCTGACGTAGTATGGTGATGTCTTATTTATTTAAAACTTACGGTGGTACAATTCTTTGTGGTTCCACTTTGGATGCGCCATCGCCACATCTATTTCAGACTTATAACAACACTGTTATTTATGTGTTCTGGTTTTTAAGGGTCTGGTAAGAGAGATACTTATCCGAGGCGTTCTAAGTCCTCAGGGGCAGCAACGCATCTGTGGCCAACCTAAGATTGATCTTATCTGGGGTTGATTACGGATGAGCATGGGCGGCAGTAAGCACTTAAGCAAGTGGATTGCATGTTCGTTTATCACTTCCATAATATAAAAAGAACTTATTATCTTAAAAATAATACAAAAGGCGAACTGTATGTAGGATGTATCCTCTGCCAGTCTACTTTAGTGGATTATCATAATTTTTAATCTTATCTTGTTATAGAGTCATTTATAGACTTCCTAATTCCCAATTAAGATATAACGAAATGATTATCGTGTTTATGGGTAACAAAAAGATATTTCCTTACAACTGCAGTCTGCGTAGTTACAGGATTTAATAATCAACATGCATGTTACATCAGGATCATATGGTATATTACAATAGAATCGTATAGTAGAGTCGTATGTAGAGCATTTTTTACGTAACATAATGTTAATTGCTACTATTTCTGAACTTTTTTCATTCATATTTTAATACATGTACAAAAAGAACTATCATATGTACTTATTCTGTGCGTACCGTACATGTTAAGTTTTGTTTGATTCACAAGCCGAGTAAGCATAATATGTTCCTTAAGAGAAAGCTTCCTGAATTTTGTGAGGGTTGCACACTGTATTATCTTATACTAATTACTGAATAATAATATATTCAGGTCATTGACATCACCTATCGAGAATTTAGGTAGAGTTCTACAAAATCTTATCATTTTAATAATGTTTTATTTTTTTATACTGTGGAAGTAGCAAACGAGCTTGCAGTCCACCAGATGGTAAGTGGTCACTGCCGCTCATGGACATCTGTAATGAACTCCCAGATAAGATCTGAGGTCGCCCTTACCACACTCTTCAGACCAGAACACAGCAACGCTTTACACAGCTGTTATTAGGCAGAAATAGGTGCAACGGCAATCTCATAGCGTATTTGGAACAACATTAAGCTTAAAGATATGGTGCAATATTTAAACATATTTCTCCATCATAGGAAATTAGTCCTATCTAGAGATTTATATACTTATGTATATACAGCGTTAAGTGTTTTCATTTCGAGCGTAGGTATATTTTTGCAAATCCAGTTCGACTGGTCACACGGTTAATAGTCTGGCCTTGTCCTTGTATTATATTTAGCACCTATCCCTAAATGTACGATTCAGGACCCCGTACTAACTGCAACCAGTGTGAATCTGACGTGACTAGGCCCTTTTTAATATTGCTCACATTTGTATGAGGCGATAAAATGG
>MOOZ01000160.1:860650-885306 GCA_002930495.1 Cecropterus lyciades
TTATCCTTCATAACGTTCTAATAAACAAGTGTTGGTAATTATTTAAGGGTTCCGTAGCCAAATGGTAAAAATCGGTACCCTTCTAGATTCGTCATGTCTGTCGGTCGTCCGTCCGTCTGTCCGTATGTCAAAGCCACTTTATTCGGAAACTGTTAAGAGTTGAAACTTGGTAGGTAAGTGTATTCTATAAACCGCTTACCGAATTATCTACAAAAAAAAATACATTAAATTTAGGGGGCTCCCCATACATGGAACTGAAACCCAAAAAATACATCTTACCTACACGTGTCGGGTGTTTATAGAAAGGTATTCAAAAATGACTTTAAGGTTTCTGAAACCTATTTTCTCAAAGTCGATAGTTTGAGAGATTGTTGCGAGTCCGACTAGCACTTGGCCGATTTTTTTTTATTTAAGAATTTTACTTGTATTGTGCTATGCAACCGGCATAATCTAGGTATTTTACCTTTGCCACCCAGAATAATGAAAACAAGTTATAGAGTAAGAATAAAATTTTCGTTCAATCTCGAAAAACGAGGATTTTTGTGTTAAATATATGAGCACAGAGCTAACGAATATGTTAAAAGTTGGACTGGCCGGCAAGCGGAGCAGCGCACTGGTATTATTGAAAAGATAAAATAAAAAAGCGCGAAATATAAACTGAGTTCCAACTTCTACTTGTCCTCCTTTTTCGTCACATTATTTTTTACTTCAATGTAGTAGCAATACAGTTAGTATTGCTATTCAATTGAAGATCAATGGGGCAACGTGATTCACGCGTGCGTAATTACACTTAACTAAATATTTAAAAGTCTAATTAATCTATTAATAAAGATTTTTACCTATACTTACTGTAAAAGACAAGTCAGAATTATATCACGCTGCTAAGGCTTATCGTGTTCATGTCTAATCAGCATGTTAATCCATAATATTTGAACTCCACAACATTTAAGTAACGTGATTATATTAATTATATCAAACAGATCTACTTGTTAGTCCACTTTGTAATATGGCGTTCATAATACTAACAGAATCAACTAACTACTACTATCTTGGAGGGAAGGACGGTTGACTGACACTAGTGGTAAATTTATTTTCCCTTGATGGAGGATATTGGACGCAATTTCCTTTGCTAAAACTGTATTCCTGAGATCCTCATGCAAGCAGACCTATGCGTCTAATCTTGTTTAATACTTCAGTAGGAAATTCTAAGTTTGCTCACGTTTCTAAGTCACCTCTCAATCGGAACATGGCCAATGCATGCAACCGCATTGCACCGCATCTTTGATCTACGACCTTACTATTAGATAGCGAAATTATATTAATTACGATAATCTTGTGTAACCTTTACATATTTAATTGTGGGTTAGATGTAATAAAAGCTTGTAAAACAATGAACCTATTTTTGTTTATTCAGATATGCGACACACTTCTATCTCGCGTGTCGAAGCGCCGGCGTAAACTGAGCGTAATCTATTAGCTTGTGCTAAACATATTTGATATGGACATACATACGGACACGACCACTGTAATACTATTGTCAACATCGGAAAAGTACCCGATATATACATGTGTGGTAATGATATAAAGCGCATTCCGCTCTTTTGTTCTAGCAGGCTTTTGTTGAAAGCGTGATGGTGAAGGTACGTCAAGATGAGCTCATCTGCCGCCTTCAAACATGACATTCACCAGTAGTTGACATGAAATGAGTGTTTTATATAATTAGTAATTGATGTCTTGAATTGAATATAGAAACTGAATAAATTCAAATAAGTAATAGGAATTGATAGTGAGCATAGTACTTGACTTTTAGAGAACATACTTAAATTGATAGTTTGTTTAGTATTTCATAAAAAAGTGACTATACTTGTATTTCATCGCTGAACATTATACATACAATACTGTTACATTTAAAGATCTTTAACCTGTTGAAACAAATACTATTAAAATATATATTTTTAGTTGTTAACGAATGTTCAAAAATCTAATAGGTAAGGACATAGTAGTCCTTACCTATTAGATTTTTGAAAAATTTAATCCTAATTGCGGCAGGAAGTTACTTTCCTACGTGTAAATAAATACTCTCACTGTCTCAACCCGTGCATAACATGTGAAGAGTTAATATAATTTTTTATTGTAGTTGACAATTATAAGGACACAATTTTGTTGATATCATACCTATGATTCACTTCCCAATGTCTGTTTATAAAATTATTTAGATATAAAAAAAAACGAAAGCGATCTCTCACATAAAATAAAAAATATATTAGATTAAAAATGTAAAAGAAAATATTAAATTTATGAGTATAGTTTTAGGGTGAAAACATGAGAAAAACTAGAAGAAAGAATAGGCAACTACTACATAGTGTAGATACTGAAGCAAATTTTAACTGATTTTGTCTTTATTTATTGCATGAACTATTTTAGGTTTACCTTAAAGTATTTAATCCCAAGGCGTTATGCGATAAATTACTTAACAGCTAATTGAACAACATATTCGCAGATTACATTAGCATAGTTCATGCATTACGGACAATTAAAAGATAATATACTTAAGATAAGTTGAATAACTTAAAACGTAGTTGTATTACACGATTACTCCATCAGAAGGTTTTGCAAGCAGTTTTAGTTCCCCAAAATCCTACCTGTAAAGCTATCTATTGTTTGTATTCATAACGGACATAATATATTCAATGCTGTTGCACTATGTTGCACTCTGCATCCTTCGAACCCTCCAGTTTAACCTTGACCCACTTTAGCAGCTGTCAAAAGCCAGAATAAACAACATTTATCAACGTTGCACTTCGCGACACGTACCTGCGTTGCTTGAAAAGCATAATTTGTAATCTGAACTGTTTTGAAATGCATTTACGTCAGAAGAAGATTACTTGAAACATGAAACTTAGAATAATGGAAACATAGTACAGAAGCCGCGTCATACGAACAATGTAAATAAGAATTTCCACACCCTTCGAATTAGAACACAGCTGCGCAAATATTGCAATTATAAGTCAGAATTAAGTATGGCGATGCTGTCGCCGACGCCGTTGAAACACGGTCTTATGTCCTAGTTTCTCGTAATATTATAAATATTGCACATTTATTTGTGGTTTATTAGAACCTTCTACATATTTTTAAAAATCTGATGCTTTTAATGATAGCTAAGCAACTGATACGATAAAACTTTGCATTACGTCAATGGCTCAAAAACTTGCTATCTTTAGTCGACCAAATTTAAACACGTTAATAAAATTGATGTTCGAAATTTGAGTAGGTGGGGCCATATTTGGCTTGCAGCTTTGAGTTTGCAGACCGTGTAAAGTCATATGACGCTTGTCTATAGACAGTTCTAGACGGTTGAACATTTAGGTCGTCGTTAGTTTGTGACCAGCAAACACGTCTTCTATATAGAATAAATAGAACTTGTTGCCCGTCGCAGTGGTTGAAATTCGACTGTTATTAAACACTATGCAGAAAGACGAGGAATAGGTCCAGTTCCCGTCCCAAACAGGTGGACCGATGTCCACCGACGATTTAAGGTACAGCTCCGGTTGGAGTGGCGCCATTTAGGGGAGGCCTATGTCCAGTATTGGCCCTCGATATGCTGATATATTAATAATATGCTCTATATTTACTTTAACCATGCCGAATCTCACACTCCGTGCGCGCATTATTCGTAGAAAGGGATCAGAAGATTTTGTTCACGTATTACTACATACATATTTTTATAGAATCCTCGGGTTTTCTTAGTGTAAAACGTCATAATAATAAATTGATGTAGGTATTTAAGTAAACGTTTTTACAGATAGTGCAAAGTTATTAACACATCTCGTTCTTTTATTGACTCTTAGTATTGTAAATCGTACGAGTGTTATAAAAGATTATATACCTCATATAAATGTGTACTCTAATCCAGTACTAAGACCTTAGTCAAATCAAAAGAAAGATCAGTGAATATAATCATGATTTCGTAGCTATCATTTGATACAAATCTAATTGTAAGTTTATCTGTGTTATTTTATTTATGCCTGAGATTGCCTTTCAAAATGTATCTTTTATTGAAAATTTTAAAGTTCAAATATGTCTTTCGTACTATTCTAAGTTAATCAAATATTATGTATGGGTGTTTAGATACATACCTATATCTAATGAAAGACTAGAATGATGGGGTTTTTATTATGTTATTTAACTTTGAAAATGATGTAGGATTTATTGTAAAACTATTGCATTATTTTTAATGTAGTCGAATTCTTTGTAGGGATTCGACGGCTACATTGCTCCAACTGCTTGTTATAGGAACAGGTGATACTTATACATTACATAGATACATTGGTCCGAATTTATAGTACAAGTGGAGTAATAGAAGAGTCCTCAGAATGTAGAAAGGGTGCTAAGGAATATACACGATTCTGAATTTAGTCACGAATTAATGTAAAATTTTGATATGTATAGGACTTTAAGCGTGTAACATTTTCGAAGTTAAATCCGTACACTCGGTATTAGGATTACTTTCGTTGTTTAACTAAGTCTTACTTTTACTCGCTTAGTTGTAGGTACTTTTGATATACTAAATTAACAAACAATAAGTGAGCTTATTGAAATCTTAAAATACACCAAAGACATGCTAGAGGTTAATCAGACAGTTGTTTTGCATTGTAAAAGTTTAAAGATACCTAAGCTTAATACCTAGTTCGCTGGCACCGCACCGCACCCTAAATAGGCTTTTATTTTTTTTAAAAACCTTTGATGACAGCGCTTTAGATTTTTGGGGATTGTCTAGGTCCTATTCCTATTTTTATTTTGTCACTTATGGTAAGTCCATGGCGTATGATTTTAGACTGGTCTTAAGATTCCTCAGATCTTCCTGGGTCTCGTTGTTAAGTGGTGATACAATAAATAGTAAGTAGGTAAATAAATTAACAGGAAAAAATGTGTGTCATTGATGTCACGAAGACCTTTAAACTCTACACGACTTTAAAGTTACCGTCATGTTCCTATATCAATTACGGTAACCGACACATTAATCTAATTCTCGCATTCCTTATTTTATGTCCCTGAGGAACTACACTAACGGGAACATAATCTTTCTCGGACAACACTAATTGGTCGTTTATCCTTCTTTTATACTAATATCTATTAAGTAGGTACCTATGCTTGTTGGAAATATTATCTGTGTTAAAATTCTTCACTATGAACGTTTGGTACTACTTAAGGATGAATGTGAAAGTTTGGTAATTCGGTTTATTAGTTTCAATGTCAAAGGCTTCTTTCAATATAATTTCTACTTCTATAAATTCGAAACTATATTTTTATCGTGAAGAATACTTCATACCTATATCTCGAACAAAACTTATATTTTTATAGTCCTACGAGTGTTAAGATATGTTTTTATTTTATGTTTACGTTCACTTAACTTTTCCTAAAGGTTATAACTTTTATGATAGTTTTTCGTAGGTACACTTCCATCAGCTCGTCATAATGCGTCATAACGTTTTTGTTTCTAAGAGATGAATCTCTATAGAAAATTGTTAGTCATATATTTACTCAATTATTTCAGTTTATGGTGACAAATGACTAAATTATTACTCATACATGGTAAACTCGTGTACCGCACATGCGTAGCCTGATTCGCGAACATACAGGAAGAACTGTAATTATTTTATACTTTTATTATAAGTGTATAAAAAAGTTTTTGTTTGATCACGTTTTCTGTAAACGTAATTATAATTTTAATATCAATGAAACCCGATTTCTTATCAGTTAGTTAATATATTCTGATACAGTTACAACCAAACTAACATTTTGAAGGCTGAACGTGTTAATCATCGTTGCTATCCAACGACGTTGACGATTTACTAATGTAAATCGTCAACGCTCTAGCGCTCTAGCGATAGCTGTGATAAGTAATTTTATTCTGTGCTGTTAAACAAATTCATATAATTCTGAGCAAAGTAATATTGTATTTGTGTACGTAAAACACGTGACATGTGACACGTGAACGTTAATTGAATAATTTCTTCAATCATATTCATACCTAATTCAGTTTGTCGCCGGTGAAACAGGTCATTCTAATTTACTAACGATTCAGATTTGGCCTTAATTCGAAACTGACATGCATATTAAAATTAATAATATATACTACGTTACATTGTAATTACATATCATTTCGTAATATAAGCGGTTATTTTAACCATACACGGGTACTCAAATATTATCAAATGCATTTAAATGTCACTTAAAAGTTAATTACATTGACTATAAATAACTTAGATATGTAAATCGATGTTGGTGTATAAATATTTTTTCTTTGCTTATCGCAAGTCTTATTTGCTAGCCTAGTTTGTTTTGTAGGTTCCTATAATAATTTGCCAACGTTTGAGAACTAACACCTACTTACTATACATTTTGCCAAAATATTCCGTTGAATAATGTCAAGATTTTAAATAAACTCATAATAAGTAAAGATATATAGCTAAGCAAAATACCTCACGAACAACATTATATTTAGTTTATGTTCAACAAGAAGCTTAAAAGAAGGTTTGATATATAATTAGTCCTCAATTCTTATTGTACTTATCACTACTGGATATGGTTTTTTCCTCTCTCCCCGTAACTGGGAAAGGCCTGTATCATTTAAATTTAAATGTATATTAAGTACTTAACATACATTTAAATATAATGTATACATTTAAATTTAATAATCGGACTTATTGCCTGCACTACAAATATAACATAATTATAAATTAACAACAGATTTACGGTGTCAATTACGGTGGTAGGTACCAAGTACCCACCGATAATAATAAATCAAATAACGGTATCCACAATTTAGGTAGTTAACTCTGTTAATTGGGTACTAAAAGTTTACCGTTAAACCTAACATTAACCAATCTCGTAACTTTAGCAGCAGCTGTTGAAACTAAAATACAGTCCTTTAGGTACTATTACAGTCGTGGGTTTTGCAAAATGAGACGCAGAGATTTATATTGATACACCCTTCGTATATTTAACGGGCAGAGTAACGCCCTACCCGATGGTCGTTTTTTTAATGCACTTTAATAATATTCTACTCTATTTATATTCTTTTATCATTGAGAGTCAAATATCGACTAATTACATGTAAAATTGCTAAATTAATACAAAAGTAAATAACAATGCTAATTAATAATTTTAGTAATAAATTGTGATTATTATGCTGGAAGCTGGAATATGTAATTATGCTGGAAGGATCAACTATAATACGCCATATCCGTTGTGGGGCAATTGAGTAGTTTGTAACATTACTTAAACCTTTTCTATCTGCTTCTGTATTATCTTTACGTGGTTAATATTTAATTTATGACTTTAAATTGCGTAAATTCGGTAGTGGCACGTTACTTCGCACACCGTCAAGGCTTAGGAGCTTATGCGTCACTTATACACAATATTAGTGGAGCGTGTCTCCCCTTGCGTCATACGCGAAGGACATGCGCTACGTCACAACGTTGCTCGGGTTACGTTTATTAGATATAAGCGTGTAAATTATGATTTTTAGAGTTCCGTATTCAAAGAGTAAAAGCGGACTTATTACTAAGACTCCGCTGTCTGTCTGTTTGTTACCAGGCTGTACCCCATGAACCGCGATAGCTAGACAGTTGAAATTTTTTCAGATGATGTATATCTATTGCCGTTATAACAACAAATACTAAAAACAGAATAAAATAAATAATTAAGGGGGCTTCCATACAACAAACGTGATTTTTTTTCCTCGATATTACTAACGACAACAAGCAGACGCTTGGTACATTCACAGAATATTTAAAATTAAACAATTAAATTAAAACTAAAATAAATATTGAAGGGGGGCTCCCATATAGCAAACGTGTTTTTTTGCATAGATAGAGCGGGAGCGCGAGTCCGACTCGCACTTGGCCGATTTTTAGTTGTTATCATAAATACACATCCCTTCTCCGTCCGCTAATGTACTGTCTGTTCACATATGATAGCGATAATTGGATTATTTACGCCTGATACATATACATATAGTAATGAATTGTGTGCTGAACTTTATTCTGTTTATTTGATGAATCTAATTCTCATTACGTCTGTTGCTTCTCGTGTTTTACGGTTTGGACATACGTTAGTTATGATATTCCTTCCATAGTATGACGTCCTTGGATAACCGAAGATAAGTGTAAATAAATCCCTATATAAGCCATGTCAATAAGTTTTCTAACATTATAAGTTCGATAAATAACTTGGATTTATAGCTGTGAATAAAAAAATTTGAATTTTTGTGACCGAAATAATGCTGGCAAGTATCGAAGCGAGGTATCTAATTAGATTGTTATTTTAGTATTCCGGGTGAATTAAAGAACGAATTGTAAAAGTTGTTTTTTATTATTATTATTATTAACTGGGGAAAAACATGTACTCTTTCAAGGGACAACCAGGTTATATAAAAAAATTATATGCATAAAAACATCTAGACAACTGCTCAATTCATGTACAGAAATTTAGGAATATCAAAAGGGTTGCTTAGGGTCGGTTATCCCGCTAAGCATAGGCGAGAAAAGAAAAATCTTAAAATACGAGGGCTTGAGCCTCTTAAGCCCCTCGCATTTGAAGATCTTTATATTAAATAGAGTTAATAGATTCCGTAATTAGTTGGAAAAAAGCCCTCGCTTTTTTCAGCTCAGAAAAATGTTTATACCTGTTCTGACCGTTTTTCTATTTTGCCTACCACCACTGTTGGACTCCCTCTAAACAAAGCCATAATTGCAAGTGTCTGACTTAATTTCAATATATTTCAACGGAATATTTCGCCTTTTCCTATTATGCGCTGTCACAATGACTAGGTGTGGATTGTAGTTCTGGGAATTATGTAATGTAAATTATAAAACATGATTTTGCCTTTTTAATCCAGCCTTATAAGCCAAAAGTATGTTATATAAAATTTAAAAATGGTACATTAAAAGCAACCTACTAACAAAAACAGAGGTTTCTAACTTGTGCTGAGATAATCCTAAAACATGGAATTTAAGGCATTATTTAATACCTAAAAGCTTTTCGGTTTTGTAAAAGAAATTATTAAGTTTTCGCTCTACATTTTATTTATTATTTTATGTAAAATTCATTACAAAATGTATATACGATTCAATTTGCGACAAACTTAAAAAATGTGAACAAAACAGCTGAGGAAAATATTCAACTCACAACTAACGTTTACATCCAGTAGTGAGGTCTGTTACTCTGTATAGATAAATGAAGCGTAAAACAGTGACGTGTATTTTCCAGGCGCCACGACGCGTCGAATCGGTACGACAATGCAGTTTAAGTTTGGTGAAAAACAGAGTAGGCAAGGAAAACTTAATGCGGGTCGTCTGCGGGCGGGCCGCGGCGCGGGCGCGGTGCCGACGTCACGCCGACGAAACCCGAGGTCTCTATAAAAGCAAACGCGGCCCTGCCACCGACACCACTCGCAAGCTAGCAGTAGGCGACAGTTCACACACGTTGATCGCTACTTGCGCGTTACTTTACATCGTTCATTCGTGTTCGCACCTCCGTCGCACACACTCGTACGCAATGACAGTCACCAGCAAGATGAACAGTGTCTCTCGGCAGTCGGTGCTGAGCCGTCTCGGCCCCGGCGGCCTGCTGTATGCCGCAAACAAAATTATAGCGGTACGTCATCAAAGTGATCAGTGTTCTAATCCTTATAAGGAAGTGTCAGTGTTTTGTTGCATTGTATAGAGAAGGTGTTTTCAACGTGTGTTTTCCATTGTCCTCAGGTTGCTTCCGGTAAAGATGAGGAACGCTGGCGAGGCAAGGATGAGGGAGCATTGTTCAAACGTTGGAGACGCTCCACCTCTACTGTAGAGCCCGTTCCCGCCACCGTGCCCGCACCCACCAATACTTCGTCGCAACCCTCCGATTTACTCAAATTTCTAGCTATTGTAAGTATTTATAATTTTTATATTAATTAAAGCATATAATCTTTGGGAAAATGTAACAGTATTGAGTTAACGATTAAAGTAAACTCAAAGATACAGTTAATATACTCGTTTTGGTTCCTAATTGAATCAATAATATAGTTACTAATAAATAATAGAATAAAAGAAGCAAGCGTGAAATGTCATAGAATTGTCATATCATAATTAATACTATAGTAATGATTTTTTCAAAAACTAGTTTCACGAACCAGTTATTATCAAAACGTTTTTTTTTTGTAAATTATGACTAATATCATTTTATCTTTGTTACAGAATGCGCTGGAATTATCGGCACCAGCCTCTGACGCTTTGTTAAAATCACGATCGTCGGAATGGTTCCAACTGTCAGGTCACCCTGGCTCGCTGGCCCCCGCCGGCCCCGGGACCGTGTGGAAGAGACGCTCCGCTGGCGACCACCCTTCTCACAACCCTGAACGGGACGCCTACGTAGCACTCGCCGCTTGTCCCCACATGCGTAATGCTATCCCACGCTACTACCGAGAACTGGAGTATGCTGGAGAACATTTTATTGAACTTCAGGACTTATTACACGGTTTCCGTGATCCACACGTTATGGACATCAAGATGGGCACTCGCACTTTCCTCGAGGATGAAGTGAGTAACGCTCGTGCTCGCACTGACCTTTACGAGAAAATGGTACGTTTGGACCCTAACGCTCCCACCGAAGCGGAACATGCAGCGCGTGCAGTGACTAAGTTGCGTTATATGCAGTTCCGTGAAGAACAATCATCCTCTGCGGAACAAGGTTTCCGTATCGAGGCAGTGAAGCTACCAGGACAGCCTCCTCTTAACGACCTCCAGAAAGTACGAGAGCCGCGTCAACTAGCAGCGACGATAGCTAGATTTCTGGGCCACGATGAGCGTGCTCGTCGCGCCATCGCTGCTCGCCTCCGTGAAATTAGAAGTCATTTTGAGAAATCAGATTTTTTCCGAAATCATGAAATCGTCGGTAGCAGCATCTTCATCATCTACGACGACGAACGCGTTGGCGCATGGTTGATTGATTTCGCCAAGACCAGAGAACTACCTGAAGGTATGCAGGTAACACATCGTACGCCCTGGGATCAAGGAAACCACGAAGAAGGCTTTCTGTACGGTTTAGACAGACTGATTGAAACTATAGAAACTGCCAAGTTGTCAGACGCCACAGAACCTGACGTGTCGCGTTGAACAGCCATGGAATGAACTCCTGGACTTGCCCCGCGGTCGTGGGACCGCTTGCTTGGCCTGCGCGCCTATGTGCCACTAAGTATGCCACGCCTTGCGCCCGAGCAACGGCATGGAGATGTACAGAATAACGCTTGTGTTTGTGCATATGAAAGAGAACGCGATTTATGCATCGCCCAATAATATGATCTAGTCCTTTATTATAATTAAATATAGTATCATGATTTTATACGATATTTTATTTCCATGTTCCTTTAAATAATAATGTTAAATTGAAGCTGATAAAAATAAATTTATTATTTTAAACATCAACAAAATTTAGTTAGGCTTTTAATTACAGTATTAGGAATACAACCATACCTACAACACGTAGTACTTTAATACCATGTAAAAAACTGTATGGGTACGAAGCGATCAGTTTCGAGACTGACGGTCGAATACTAAGGACATTATTGAATGACTATTTTAAATTTATTTATTTAAATCTTATGGTTTTCTTTAGTAGCTAGAGTACTTGTGAAATTTTAGTTCGTTTCTGTTATGATAAGACTATTGTACCTATAAAATACTATTTGTTGAAGATAATAATTGTACCGTATCTAAATGATTAAAAACAATTTATAGATATGTTTTAATAATAGCAAATAGTTGTAGATGAGTTTCCACAGTAGACATTTTAGAATTGACTTCAAATAGTTTAACAATCTACACGGGATCGATCACAGATTTTATGCACCTAATAAAAATAGAGTGAACAGATCTGTCTGTGACCCCAGTCCACGAACATCGCTGAACTAGTCGTACACAAAGTGTATCAAATTCCATTTAAAGATTAAACGTCTTCTATATGATGAATAAAAATAGAATAACAATATTGGCTAATTGTTCTTACTTAAGTGTAGCGGATTCAGGTGATGACACATGAGCCACTCATAATTACTAGGCCCATACTTTTTATAGGGAAAAATCACTTTAACGAATCTCACCAGCGTTCGACTGCACGTATTACGGAGGCATTGGATAAATTTGCATTGTAATACGAAAACAACGTTACATGTTTCAATGCGATATGTGGAGGGAACACTGGTTGTATACTCNATATATACATATAGCGATTCAGCATTCTACTAGCACGAGATCCAACCATGATATTTCTACATCCATGTGATTTTAAATTAGAATCAACTCTGATAGATAAATTTAGTAATGGAATATAATTATACCATATTAAATAATTAGCTGCGGTCATATTCTAATTATAAAATTAGAAAAAAAAAACTAATTTATATAAAAGTTCTTTGCTATGTTTCACTTACCTAAATTAGTTTTTTTGTTAATATAAAGTTAATTACTTGTATATAATAAAGTTCAATGAATTTTCAACATGAATAATTACATTTTTTTTAAATGCTTGCGGTCTTTTTTACGAAACAGCGTAAAACTATGCATGTTTTATCGCTTACTTAGAATTGCATTTTGATTGAACATCAAATGGAGACAAAGTAATGCAGTTGGATCTTAGACTACACCATATTAGTAGGTTTACAGAACAATATAGTGGCATCTATCGGCAGTTTGTAGAGTTATAAATATATTAACATGTGCAAGGCAAATACTACATTAAAAACCCATTTTTCAGCGACAATCTGTAGCTACTAGCCACACACATTCATATTATATTATATCTCAATAATGTCCTCATTACTTAATGTAATGAGGACATTATTGAGAACAAGTATATCTGTATAGGATCAAAGCTCATACCAGTGCCAATGCAAAATTGATTTCTTTGTGTCCCAACAAAAACTTAGGACATTCAACTACTTTTCACATGTGGATTATATCAACATATAAATTGGTTAATTATTAAATGTTGTTTGATGTAAACTTATTCATGTGCACACTAAAACATTTGAAGTATTATTTAGGAAAACATACTCGTAGGAAGTAGTGGCATAGAAAATTACTTAAATAAAGAGTTTAAAGTATCATAACAAAGTTTATTTATAAGCCTGTTTTTTAAACTAAAACTAATATCTAAAATAAAAACGTAAATAATAAATCTATAATTAATGTTACAATTGCTTTTAAAAATAACACAGTACTCAAATGCAAGTCACAATGCACACATGTATAACTATCTTAATGTTCAAAACGTTTTCATTTCTTCCATGTCAAAAATTACTCATGAAATAACTATATGAATGTATTAAGTAAGAAAATATGAATAGTAAATTAGATAATAGGAGAAACTATCCTACTTTACAAGTACAGGAGTACACCTCTTTAGTATTATTAATTTAAATTAATTATAATTATGAACTATAGAAATACCAATTTATTTCATGTCTTTATGTATTACAATATATTAGGTCCGAAATCAATAAAAAAAATAGATTACACATACAAAATGGAATTAAGTAAATTGTATTCTTCTTATAACAAATGACAAACATAATTCAGGTGGTAAAAATGGTGGTTTAAGTAAAGTATATATAGTCATTATTAAAGGTTTCGATTAAAATTAACTACCAGAGTTAAGAGTCAACCATTGTTAGGTTTTTCTTAGCCTTAGTCGCTTTACAACTGTTTACCTTTGTGGCAAACCTTAGGGAGTTAAGAGTCTCATTGAAACATTCATCGAATTGGTTGATATTCACCAACATAAGGGTTTTTGAGTTGCCACCAAGACTTGGCATCAATAGATGAGTCAGTTTGGAGTTCCTGTATGGAATATGAGACTGATTTGTCTGGAGAGACAAAATCACCTTTGACAACTCGGATAAAGATCGGTTAATGTGTTTGGTTTCGTCCATCCTCTGAGTCGTTTTGCCACTCTCTGATCCGGCTAGATCTACCAAGTTCAAGTTACTGGTGAACTTTTCTTTCCGGAGATCATTTATCGCAGATATTTTGATTTGAGCGACAGAATGAGATCTTGAGCTACGTTCGTTGTTTAATGTAGCAGCAGTTTGTCTGTTACGTTGAGCAAATAACAAGAATCTGATGAATTCATGAGTATTCTTAACTTCTTCCTCTTTTAAATTAGAGACATACAAGTCAGATCCCTTTGAGTTTACCATCTTGATATCATGGTTTGCCTGGTCCTTACTTGAATCTAGCAAGTCATATATGATTTCATTGTATATTTCCAGGAAGGATGCCTTGATTGTCAACTCCCATCCCATTCGTTTTAAATCTTCCATACAAGTGAATATCATATTAATGGAGCGTGGTATAATACCATATTTTTCCACACCGCAACCACCTTCCATGGTGTATGTCTTACCCGAACCTGTTTGACCATATGCAAATATACAAACATTATAGCCATCTAAAGCAGACTGGACCATCGGGGACACTTCTGCGAAAACATCTTCCTGTGAAGAGTGTGGTGTAAAGATACCATCAAATGTAAATGAATGTTGTGATTTGCCTTTTCTGGCAGAGTTTAATAATTCAATCTTTTCAACTTCTATCGAACAAGCATCAAGAACATTAAGATTGTACAAAGGTTTGGAAGTTTCGGATTCTAGTGGTGGTCGTACTCGGCAGTACACTCTGATATTGCCCTTCAAGTCCTGAATGTTGTTCCTCAAAATCCTCTGATCTTTGTACATAGTCGCTAAAATATTTTGTAATGCTTCTGTATCTGTTTTATTCTTTGCAATTGTATCAAGTGCTTCCTTATGGTCAAGTTGTAATTTGTCATATTCAATACATATTTTCTTAAGATGATCAGTCAATACTCGCAGTGCTTCGGTCTCTTCCTTGAGACTTTTATGTTGCCGCGATAATTCATTGTGCTCTGTTTGAAGTTTATCAAGTTGAGCCGATTTTAATTTTAAACTTTTTGTGACATCCTCTAATAATCTGGTTTTATTTTGTAAATCTTCATTTTCCTGTTTCAGGTTCTCAAAATCAATTTTAATACTCTCAAATTCAGTTGATTTTTCTTTCAAGATGTTCAGCTCATTCGAGTTATTTTCCATTGTTTCTTTATTTTTTTCATATTCATCCGAGACCTCTAGATATTTATCTTTGAGATCGCTTAATTCACTTTTGATTGTTTTATGTTTTTCTAGTAAATCATTGAATCTCGCTTTATAATCATATGGTGGGATTTTTGGAGCCACAGTTGCGGGCTTCCTCTCAACTTTGGTTGCTTTGGGAGGCACATTAACAGTAGTGGGAGCTGTCGCTGACCTCTTCAGACGCGGTGCTGGTGCTGACGCGACACTCGTTATGCCAGTCCGTACAGGCTTCGTATGATTCATGAGTAGACTTTTCTTGTCGGCGTCGCTGAGGCCATTACCGATAGTTCTTGTTATATTTCGCATATTAGAAAGGCCTGGCCGGTTTTCTTTAGAAGCAATTGTGGGATATTTTGGTATGCGCGACATCTGCAAAAGCATACACGTTACTTAGTTAACATTAGGCCTATTGAAAAAGAAATATGTTGGCGTCTCAGAACTCATATATTTCGTGTAAATTACAAGGAAGAAATGAAAGACATAAACTAGTAATATTGCATAAACTGATAAATAAACATTATTTTTTAAGAATCGTTACATTTTCATAGTTTATGATTATTATTGTTACGCCAAACTTGAACGACAATTCTTAATAAATTTAGTAACTTTAACGTAATATAATAAAAGAAGATTTATGTTATTTTGATGGAATAAAGATTGATTATTTATCTTAAACTTAATTACCTTGGTATTTATTAAAACTACATTCAATTACAACACAAAACACAAACACTAAACACGATTAATCGTTTGTCACCTTTGCAAACGAAAAACGGACATACGGAATTCAAAATTCGAACGCTGAACGCTACGCATTAGGACTTGCCATATAAAAAATATATAAGGTTGGTTCACACATAAATGCAGTCATTGAAATAAATAGGGCATATTTTTTTTAATATAGTTTTAGTAACAAAATAAAAATCAGGACTTAATTATAAAGTCATGAATAATACATCTTCATAGAAACTGATTATCAATTATGCAAGTATATTTTAACAATTTCTAAGTTCAAAAATATAATGGTATAATAAGAAATACCTCAAAAATACATTTTTAGTTCTTCTAATATACATAATGTTAAGTTTCTTAAATATCTAGATACTAAAATAAATGTATTTAGGATACAGATAATACAGGTTATACGAATATATTATCTTTAGAAACGTGCACATGCGTTTTTAATGTTGGGTAGGCAACACCCAGTTAGAAATGTCTAATTGCCATTTTCTGGCCTAGGTGTCTTGTATGTGGTGTGGCAGATATTTAGAAAATTGCGTTGTTTTTGCAGTGTTTGTAGTATTAGAGCCTAGGATTATTGTATATTATGTGATCCGGACGATTTTAGAAATTACTCTTTATAAAACACATTTAGTGTCGAATACAATAGCATTGTTAAACCTGTTTATCACTCATTGACGGATGTCCTTGTGCATTTTGCAAGAACCGGTGTGGCGGTAAATTTGATTTTTGATAGGAAAAAGTTGTAATATGTGAATTATTTTACAATGGGCAGTTCGGAAGAAAATGTGTTTACTTGTGATAATAAAAGTGAAATAGTGAATAATGAGAATGATGCAGGTGATATTTCGGAAAATGAAGCGATTGATTCCACTGATCAATCGTTGAACACGAGCGCTACCGTAGACCCGCCTGGCGGTGACGCAAATTGTAAGGAGGGAGATGCGATTAGCTCGAGCGCTAAAAAAGCCAAGAAAAAGTCTCGCCATGGCAAAAAGAGCCATGTGCCTTCCAAGGATAGTACCGAGAGGAGCGCGGTCAGGAGGGTACACCAAGGCACAAAATTTAAACAAAGTAGGAAACGAGCACAAAGCTTTCCCTCCATATCCAAGTTTTTTCTCCCGTACAAAAGACCCCGCAAGGAAGTTATCATTCCGCCAACGAAATTTCTTCTTGGCGGCAATATATCGGATCCTCTAAACCTAAACAGTTTGCAGGATGAGGATATAAATCGGGCTATGAATGCCGTGACGCCCGAATCATCGCCTTTGCCGACACCGCCGAGGCACAAGGCAAAAATTGATGTTATCATACCGCCTAACATCAGGGATCCTCTCAACCTAATGGAGCCCCTGGATAATGAAGAATATGAGAAGCGGCTTGAAATGCAACGAAGGAAGCCGCGTAAGAAGACAAGATTAAGGCGGCGCACAACGGAGAATGCTCCATCAATTGAAGTTACAGTTCCACCGGAGGAAGGTATAAAGGAACCACCGCCGCCGGAGCCTTCAACATCGAAATCGCGCAAGAGATCGTGCAGTGAAAGTGAGAATGCCTCACAAAAGGGGAAGGATAACAAAAAGCTGAGACGCATGGATTCTTTGGACAAGATAGTGAGCCCCGTTGTGCCCCAGCCTGGAGCTTGGATGCGAGCGCGGCCTCAGCCACGTACGGCGGTGACTGACCGCCCCGCTTCTCCTCACCGCACCAAGCTAAAGAGTTTGTCTGAAGGTGAACAGAAGTTACCCACGTTCCACCCTAAAAATTCAAGATATCAGTATGGAAACTATGATAGGTATGTCATTTTTTGTTAATTAAAACTAAATGGTATAAATTTCTGTTTAGGGTCTTGGTGTTTCATTATTTATTTTTAAAACTCACGATAATGAAACATAGTGTGGGTGGAGAGTAGGCCTTTGTGGCAGCTAAAACTGCCTTGCCTGCCTGCCTAAAGCTTTATTTGGTGGATGTGGTCTGACTACTTTGAATACATTACTTCCCATTATAATAGCAGTATAAAAGCGTAAGTGAGACTTCTATAAGCTTTCCAATTTAAGAGTTATGAAAAACCACTTAATATACACCTTGATTGAGGATGTTAACATGTTGGTCTGCAATTGGTTAAGGGAATTGAACTCTGTGGTTCTACTCAGGAGGTAACACTGCCACAACCTTTTTTGTCTAAAGATAACTGTATCAGGCACTACTGAGTGTATGGAGAAACATCTGTAGCCAACTGCAGCTAGAACATTATTACTGGGGTTAATTACAGATCTCCATGGGTGGCAATTGCTATTTGTCATCACAAATTAATCTTTTTTGATGTTTAAATTATTTCTATCAAGTAACTTGAAGTGCTCATAAGTGTTAAAGCCTAACTAACTAAAAGCTAACTTACAAAAATTTTGCTGTGGTTTGCAGTTTGTTTTATATTAACTGATGAAACAAGAAATGTAGAAAAAAAACATTGAAATGAATAGCAGTTATAAAGATAATATGCCATTTATTAACACAAATTGTCTATTATAATACTCCTAACAATTTTTATATTATTTTATACAAAAAAATGTTTAAGGGAACAATTTTTAAGAGTACCATTTCAATTGAAAGTAGTATTTTTAGTCAATACTGTTGATGAAATACAAATATTACTCATGATAATAAAAACATTTAAAATTTGGGTTCTCATTCTGAGGGTTCTCCTTCATTGGTGAAGACAAAGTTTGTGAAGAAATCTACACATGTGATTGTTCCTCTGGCAAAGAGAATAAGCACTTATATTTGAGGTCTGAACTTGTTTCATTTTGAGAGGAGTCCCATGCCCAGCAGCAAGACAGTATTGAGTTTATGAGAAACTCCAAAAAAAAAAACAAAAGTGGAGTATACTTATACAGATATTGCAAAATGTAATGCAACATTGTAGTAGTAAGTAGGATATTACGACTTTCGATGCAATTATGTATTTTACCTATATGTAATCTTACATTTGTAAACAATTTAATTCTGCAAAACGCAAAACATATAACAGTTTTTATGAGGTTTTCTTATCTCTCTCTTTTAAACCGGTTTAATAGAATTGTTTTATAAAGTAAATGTTGATAAAATTGTTAAATTGTAATTTATGGTTTTCAGATATTATGGATACCGCAACTTGAATGCCATGATGGACATTCGTCTGCAAGTATTTGAGATGCATCGGCATCTCTTCCAAAATAAGGATGTATTGGATATTGGATGTAATGTTGGCCACATCTCAATTGCTGTGGCTCGTACTCTTGGTGCTAAATCTGTAGTTGGTATAGATATTGATTCAGTGCTTATAGGTAAGTTGTCATTGTTTTAAAACCTTTTTTCATATCTATTCCAAAGATATTACTTGTGCCTAGGCAGTACCCAAGCCATACCTACTTTAACCAGGGCTATACCTCCACCATATCTCGTTCTAGCGTAAAGCAGTTGTTGTGTTTCTGTGGAAGAGTGTGGATGGCATATCTGTATTCAGCTTTAGGGAGATTCACTGCTCTATATGGAGTTGGTGAAAAATGTCTATAAGCAGCAGAAACTACTTACCATCAAGTTAACTGAATGCTCATTTGTTACTTAGATGTTATAAAAAACATCTTAAAAATAGAAATACATACTTTTTACGTAATTTAACAAATACATTAATTCACAAGAAGCCTTTAGTGCTATTATAATTATGTCCAAATTTTTTGTACACTCTTTTAATTCTGGTTGATAAATAATCAAAATAATAAATGCATATTAATATCAACCTTGAAGTATTAATGAAAATGAGGGAAAATTGTTTGATGTTATTAATTTAACTAACTGTATTCCATTTGTAAAATAATATGTTTTGTTTTTTCATTTCAGGTCGAGCAAGAAAAAATCTTAAATCCTTTGTGCCTGTTCCATCAGAAATACCAAAGACAGATGATGAGAAGAAGTCTGAGTTAGGTGATGATAAGAAGTTGGTGTGTGATAAATGCAAGGAGGATAAATGTGATGATTGTAGTAATGTTGATATGGATCCAAAACAGGATAAAGATGATGATTCCAAGAAGAATTTGAGTGGTAGAAAAGTTAGGAGGCCGAGGAAAAATCGCAAGGCAGTGAATAAGCAAGATCATGGACAGTTTTTCTTCCCAACTTCAATGGCCATGCTATATGGTCCCCTGGCGGCTCCAGCTCCCGAAAGCACTCCTCTGACATTCCCATATAATGTAACGTTTAAACAGGTAAGGCTTTTGAGTACAAGAAGTAGCAAATAGGTATGAAGTCGACATGAAGTTGAATGGTTTTTGCTGTAAATGTTTCCAACTTCAAATAGATTAGGATTGTCATCTAAAATAATTCAATGATTTTTCTTAAAAATCTGGATTGCTATTTGCCTTATTGTAAATTCAAAGTAACATATTATTCTTCAAACTAAACATAGCAGCACAAGACGACTAATAGACTATATCTATAGTATGAAAATACATTTTTCGTCCTTTTGCTATTTTTCATACTAGTGCCCATAAAACTTGTAATGTTTATTCGTTGTTTTTCGATAATTTCAGGGCAACTACGTGCCTCGCGAGGAGGTGGCGGTGGGTTCCGGTATGGAGAGTCCCCAGTTCGATCTGATCCTCTGCTTGTCCACCACCAAGTGGATGCATTTGAATTGGGGCGATGCAGGATTGAAGCGGGCCTTCCGACGCATGTTCGCCGACCTGCGTCCAGGCGGCAAGCTCGTGCTAGAAGCACAGAACTGGGCTAGCTATAAGAAGAAGAAGCGTTTAACGGTAAATAATTTTCGTTTTTTACTTTGGGCGATCGGCATTGCAAAGTTATCATCATACCATATTCTTTTCGACTAGTCGAGTCGCATGTCGGAGTTATCATCATATCGGTCGGATAGATAGGGTGTTCAATCTCCGGCCAGATGATGAATTTAGATTTCCACTGAGTGTGGCTGTTTGCATATGTGTTGTGTTTGTGTGTCCATGTCACCCACGACGCAGAAAAAATCTAGCGTAGTATTAATGTAGAAATCGCTATAATTTTTTTTACTCGTAACTAGGATGTGATAACCTATAAATCTGGGTGTTTTGATGCCTTAATACCTTTCAAAAATTTTAATAGGTTGATTGATTAGATGCGTTTGTTTAGTATCAGAATCAGTTGTGATGTATCTTTCCTGTATTTGATGAATGTCTGTTTAGGTGTATTGTCCGCCCTTTCCCTACTCACTAAATGGATCTCAGATACATTTTTTTTTTGAGTGGGTTTATTATTTTTGATTTTACGAGTCTCCAGACTGGTCCAGACTGTTGTTATATTGAGGTTTATGATAATAATAATTGTGTTACCGATAACATTGTTTGATCTCTTTAATCTCTCATTTATGTTATTTTTGTTATATTTGACGATCCGCACGGTGGGGCCCGGGTTCGATCCCCGGCCAAATAAATATTTGAATGATGAGTTTAGATTTCTATTCTGGGTCTGGGTGTTTGTGTATTCGTCTCTGTGTGTCAATGGCACCCACGACACTAGAGAAAATCCTAATGTGGGGCTATGAGTGTAGGAAGCGTTTATTAAGAGGTACTAAATTAAATATATAAACATTTCTGCAGCCTAAGCTTACCATTTCTTGGTAGCTCAATGAATAGAATAATCAAATAAGTCTAAGTAACAGCTGAAAAGTTTCTCAAATGTTGTATCAAATAATGAATTGCTAATTGGCTGCGACATATACATATTTAGAATTACACTTGCAGAGTGTCTGTTGCTTTTGTTTGTGATAAATAAGCCTTGGGGTTAAACTCAAATCTTTATTTGCAATGCAAGTAACATAAGTAGAAATTGCGTAAAGCATTTGTTTGCAGCTACATAATATGTTTTGTTACTTAAACGATATTTGACATGTACAAACAAATGTAAAATGGTAATTGACGACGTTCGTACCAGGGATGTTGCGAATATTTGCATCCGCATCCGCAAATGCGGAGCTTCCGCATAGATTTTGACATCTGCATCCGCATCCACATTTGCAATAATCGATGCGGATGTTCATGCGGATGCGAATGTAATACAAATTTTGACAAGAAAGAAGAATTTTGAAATAATCTGTTTTATTCTAGCAGCAGTGATATTATTTGTAGTGTCCGACCTAAAGTTCGCTGTCGGTTTCGGTTTTGGTCGAGTTTCGGCAAAAAAAAACGAGTTTCAGATTAGTTTCGGTTGCAACAATAAACCTGCCGAACCTACGACCGAAACCGAAACTGCATTCTGGAGTGCGCTCTCGCTGTGATCGTTTATTTTTGTGCGTTGCATTCAACTTAATGTAAAAGATTACTTATTAAGTTGAATTAAACATAAGAATGTTTAATATTTTTAAAACACCATGAATAAAATAATCAAAAAGAAGAATCTACCTATTGAAATAAATACCAACTTATATACATTATAATAAATATATGTATTTTTTAAGATGCATTGTTTTTTTCTTAAATTAGTGGTTATTAATATATAGTAATATGTTCCTTATTAACAAGTGACAATGTCAAAGACTGAATACTGAATCAGACTGTCGGAGACTGCCTGATTGTAATAACTTTCTCTTTATTTTTCCCTCAAAACATGATCCTTGTAAGGAAGGTTCGGTCGGACACTTATTTATTTGGTGTTTTGCCATTTAAGGTTCAGTACTTACGTTGTATGTTATGTGTTTCGTTCCTTTTTATGTTTTCTTTTATATGACTAAGCACCCTGCATTTTTTTGCCTTTCCATGGTAACCTGTCTAGTCAGCTCTTAGCTACGGCGTTCACATCTTCGTTATAAATAAATATGTTTTTAACACACCCGAGTTATGCATTGCTGTGTTCTGTGTGTAAGGGAGATATACTTATCCGAGGCGTTCCAACTTAGTTGTCATGAGTAGCAACTCATCTGTGGCTAAGTTCAGGTAAGACTCTGAGTTTATCTTATCTGAGGTTGATTACCGATGTCCATAGGCGGCAGTGGCCACTTACCAACAGGTCGACTACATGCTCGTTTGCTACTACCATATTATTGGAAAATTAATTATCACGCATTATTGCGAAATAACGTCAATAATATTAGTATTTTTTTATGTAATGTAATCGTTGATTAATCATGGAATGTTTTTGTTTCAGCCAACCATCTACGAGAACTTCAATTCAATTGAACTATACCCCAATAAATTCCGAGAGTATCTGCTGTCACCGGAGGTCGGATTCAGCAAGTGTTGCATACTGGGAACGCCGCAGCACGCGAGCAAGGGTTTCCGGCGGCCGATCCAACTGTACGTGAAGGGGGATTTCACACCGAGCAAGGCGCGTTGGTCGGACGCGTACGCACCGTCGTCACACCACAAGCCGGAGGCGGAGCCGCCGCGACGCACCGTGTACGCTCCGGTCGCGCCCGCGTACCGGCCGAGCGACGACGCGCCGTCGTGCGGGGCGGCCACGCCGTACTCCCCGAACTTCGACTGCTGCGCGGACGACTCGCCGTTCTACAACCCGCGGAGCGACTCCTACGCGCCGTCGTACCAGCCGCCGCGGCCGACGGTGTACGCGACGCTGCCGTCGCCGCTGGGCAGCGCGTCGCCCGCCGCGTCGCCCGCCGCGTCCCCCGCGCCGCACGCGTCGCCCGCGCCCGACCCGCTGTCGGCGCGCGGGTTCCCGCCCCCCGAGGACTGAACGCCACGCAGTGGCTCATCCGCCTTTCTTTTATCTGTAAATATCAAATTAGATCCTCTAGGATTATGTTCTGATAGGCTGAAAATATTTTATAATATTATACCTATTCGTAATGTCTTTTTGGCTTTTATTTATTGCGTCTCCTAACACTTCTTGGACCCAAGTAAAATATAATAATTTGACAATTTATTTTACCAAATATTTTAGATTAATGAAATTTTCGTAATATATCTGCATTAGTAGCTAGCATTATCAGTTTCTATTGACATTTCTTTTAATAAACGTTACCATAATTAATAAAATACATATAAGAGAATTTATACATTTTCGACACTATAAATGACTGCCTGCCATTAAAACCGACTTTTTTGACCATCTTTTTTACCTATATGTTTGGATATGGCAGCCGTACTAATATAGTCATACATTAGTAATTCATTAATTACTAATGTATGACTATATTAGTACGGCTGCATATAATGTCAGAGACCATTGTCTCTGACATTATATGATATAAGAATTGTGTCTCGTATTTTCTAAGTTCATTAGAGTTTAGTGCTGCATTCCAAATATATTACGATACATAAATACATACATTACGAAGTGATGTGCCTCTGTGTCTATTGTTTAATGTGTTGTTAGTGTAATATTTTATAATGAGAAAAAAAACGTGTCGTCGATCTGACCCTGGCGACAACTTTTGTCATGTGAGTAGAAGTTATAATATCATAATTTATGTGTTTATCATATATAAGTGATAGTGTGCATATACTGTCGAAATTCTTAAACCCATTCCTAATAAAGTACGGATGGAACATGTAAGTACATTTCTGTAGTTTTACTTTATAATACAGTTCTGCACTACTCGTGCAACGTTACGCATACACAAAAAAAATCCTCGCTAACTATTGGAGTTACACAAAAAGTGATGAGATAGACAATAGAATTTTAAATTTCGTATATGCCATCAGAAGTTTGCTTTTTCTTAGCGTACACTTTTTATTTAAAAAGG
>MOOZ01000160.1:897433-907869 GCA_002930495.1 Cecropterus lyciades
AATCACATAGAGAACGTCTTTTCCAGTGATAAAATAAAAGGAAAACCCTCGGACCCGTCTGGCGACGGGATTAAAGCCAATCATGGAATATGATTTGCGCGTCGCAAGAGCTTTGGCTCCTTACTAGAGGAGAATACTTGAGTAGGTACCTAATGGATATTTTAAAAAATATTTTCGAAGATAAACTAGAAAGTTAATATAATTCAATATAAAGCTGAATCTACATATGTTCCTTTGTAGATACATACATAATATATATGCGATATCAAAATGGCATTTCTCTTTTTACAATGGGTCAAAACGACTCCTTATAAATTCTAAGCAACGTTTTTATTGATCGCTTAGAGTACCATCTACATTGAAATGGGTGAGAATTAGCAATAGCACAGCAACAAACTACCGCGCTGCTTATCGGAAAACTTGTTAGGTAGGTACAATTAATAAGAGTCAAGTTCCGTTAGGAAAAATATATTCAAAGGTATCATTTTTGATACCTAGATAGGGAGCTGGCGAGCATTTGGGTATATGATTTGCACAAGTTTTGCACATTTGCACAGTCACATCGGGGTAGATTGCAGTTTAGATCAGTACAAATTGATTTGGTCCAATCAATTGAGGTCCTATGTTGCTGCGTTTTCGCGTCACAGCGGATTGAAGTTGCTTACAAAAAGCGGGATATTAAATCATTTGCACATGTATGCCTCTGCGGTTCATGGTCACAATCATCTTGGAAACGAAGAAAATAGAAGAGGCAGACATTCAAGACGGACATTTGTAAAAATGACAAAAAAAGCTCTGCTTAAGTCATTTACACACGGTTTTATATTGCGCCCATTCAATTCATCGAGACTCCACGGATACGAAAAAACATTTGGCAGACTTTGCTCACTGATTCTTAGCTGTACAACTGTTTGAGATTCAAAGCGGGTATTGCATGGGATTATCTTATCATTATCATATAGGTATCGTTTCTATAGATAAAATTAATTATCTTTAATAATATTCAGCAGACGTAGAATTTAGTACTTGTAGCTTGACGCGAGCGTCCGGTTGAAAAAAAAAATCAAATGTCTGCCTTTGGAATATCAGAGGCCTGAACGTCTGCCTTATACATTTCCTTGGTTTTCATGAGAAATCCAAACATCAGTCGAAGACATGTGCGCATAATATAGCACACCATTTTTTTACATTTTGAAAAAGCAGTTTTTTTAAATAATTAAAATAAATAACTAAAAATATGGCTATAAATAACGTCTGCCACGTGTGCTGATCATATAGAAATTATGCTCGCCAGCTCCCTAACCTTGAGTAGTTCTGAAAACGATAGGCGACGAAGGTAGCGCATGCACGCTATAGTTTCTGGTTGAATTAAATTTTACGTGCTTTTTATTATTATGATTTTGTTGTAATTGGTGTGTCATTAAAGACGCAGTAGACGGTGATTATGTAAACGATTACTGTTTCTTTTACCGTCCTGATCTCTTCACGTGAAAACAGACGCGATCGTAGTGGTTTCCACTTTTTATAATAGTGTTTAATATATGAGTGTATATTTCAGAATTAGTGTAAGCGTTTTACGAATGCGGTCCCATCAGTATATATTTTCTGAAGAGAAATTCCATGACAAGAAAAAAGTGTTGGTTGATAACGGTTATGGCAGACAATTATAATATTCAATAATTATTAATTTATAGATCGTATTGTAATATTTTAATATATTTCGTGTTCACATTGATACACTCGTGTTTTTTTCTTTAATATCAGGGTTTAGTAATGTTGGTACCTAGATATACAAATACAAGGCGTCCTATCATTATACTCAGATGCACTTACTGACATGGGGTTGAATGAACTTGGTTAATCGTTTTAGGATCGGTTGCACAAGACCGTAAACGCTTGTTTAACTTAACATCAGTCGATTACACGCTCGGTTACTGTTTCAACAATAAAAATATGACTATAACCTAAGTCGTTACTAGCTAGCTACATTACATTAGTGCCAGTACATTTAAATAATTTTATACCATACCAAGTTTGGGGGACAAGAACGGTTTTCACATAAGGAGGGAGGACGCTTTTACTTAGGGGCTTGGATCATTTTAATTTTGGTAACCCCTTTGACGGTGATAGATGCATTGAAGTACTTGCATTTACGTTGAGGTTTGCTTGATTATGATATGTCATATATCACAATCCGTCAAAATCGTTTAGGTTGTAGCACGTATCAAAGAAATGGACATACATTCAAACATATATACATGCGTTTGAAAAACAACACATTACTTCTGACGCAGCTGGGTAAAAATACAGTTAAATTTTCGGAAAAATAAAAATTTGCGTATGTGAGCTAGATGCGTACTTTACTCTAAGCCTCAGTCTTAAGTATAGACAAAGGGTACTTGAGTATAAAATTAATAGCTCTCTAAGGGTGCGATCCCATTGAAGAGATTTACTTTCGTATATCCTATGATGTCTAAGATGGTGAGGGTAATTACGTTATCTATTTAGTCGGGAAGATTTGAGTCCTAATACTTATCTAGTAGTGATCGCTCTTATCCACCCGTGTAAATAATTTACCGCTGCAGAGAAACAAAAAAATTAGTGTAAATAAAGTAAATTGTATCAATTCAAAAAATCTATCTGGGCTGTTAGGCACAAACAAGCATTACCTTTTTTGGGGAACGAGGGGGAATCATCAAAAGGTTCCGGTCGCCGTGGGAGTAACGCTGGGTTATGTGGGATTTTTACCACACTAAAACCCTCCCGGTGGCCGACCTCAACGTTGCGTGGAGGACTCCGGGATCTCCAACGGTACACAACTGGAGTCCTCCGATCGTGATGCCCCTTTGAGGCTCTTTCCCTGTGAGCATTTACGCTCACCATGCCTTGAGGTATTTACGACTGCATGTGTGGTCACATTTGGTATTTCCCAGGGTCGCTTGGCTGAACAGTTCGAGCTCCCACTCTAGCCTCCTGTAGCCCCGGCAGCCCCAGATTACTCGCCTAACAGGACAAAACAAGTAGTACCTTTTTTGTTGACGGAGGGAAACCTTCAAAAGGTACGCCAAAGCCTTGGGATGACTCCGGGTTAGCGAGTGACTAAGTTGGCTCTCTATCTTACAGTTTGAAGTTTACTAATTGATGTGTGTCTTTAAATAATAGTTTATTTGCCAACTATCTAATAGTTAATTGCTAATTATATAATATTTTCATGTTGGTAGAGTCCTTCGTGAGTCGACTCCGGAGGCACCACTGCTACTGCTCGTTTGTTATTTCCTATATATAACATAGTATAGAATTAAAATGGAATATTAAATAAATGGATAAATATTTCCCAAGAGAACCGCGCAATATTCAGCGAGCAAAATAAATGCTCAAAAAGGGGAATATTTCCATTGCCTGGATCATTACGGACGTTGTTATTCAGATTAATAACTTGAAAATTTGTGACGAGCAATTTGAGATACGCCGGCCCCATTGTTGTAACGAAAAATGGAAAATTTTTCATTATTCTGTTGTCATGTACTGACTATTCAAGATATTTGTGAGTCGATAGCATTTTACTCTTTCATCTGCGACCATGTGGTTCTCAAAAATTGAAACTGAAGTTACGGATAAACATTATGTACAAGATTATTCAAATCAGATAAGAAACAGATGGCAACTACATTACTTTAGCTAGGATTAATATCTATTGCGATCGTATAACGGGTTGCTATATATTCGGTATCTTTAGAAGTTATTTGAGTTTATGTTAGTTGCAAATATTTTTAACAGACTTCAAAAGAGTAGGAGGTTATTAATTCGACTGTTTTTTGTTAAAACTTCTAACTACTCTATTAATTCAGTTACTCATACATATATTGAAACCGCATAGTAACTGTCATTGTTTCATTACGATGGAATGTGCCATTGGATTAAAAAAAACATGTTTTTTGCTTTACAAGATTGCTTACGGCACTTTATTCAAATTTTCTAAAGTTCGTGCGAAAGGAGTATATTCCTATATTCTTCTTATAAGTTTGTTATTTTAAAATAGAAATACACATGTATAAAGACTTAGAGATATAGTCACACTGATGCTTCATAAGCACTAAAAACTTTCACGGCCCTCCAAGATATTAATTAAATTTTAAGCATAGATCTAAGATCAGACTAACCAAGTAAAGCTCAATTTAAATTATTCGCAATTATTATTCACATTTTATTTAGCTTTGAAACGATTACTTGTTATTTTAAAATTAAAGTTAATGATATATGAAGAATGTAATCCATACGTATAATTAAATTGAAAGCTTCGCGTGATTGTCGCATATAAATATGTGCCTACATATGTATATGCAAATGCTTTAATATTATTTGGAGCCTGGGAATAATCACTAATACGAGTATGTATAATTTTTAGTACTTGTCTGTGTGCGTGTTTGAAATTGCATCAATTTGGTATATATATATATCATCAACTTATATATATATATATATATATATATAGTCCATGCCTTAACGTAACATTTTGTCTTTATTTTATTAAAATCCATTAAAATAATCAAAACTTATTACAGATACGTGTGAAACCGCGGGGCACAGTTAGTTAAAGAATATAAATTTTCCATTTATCTATAAATATAGTTTACAGACACTTTGATAACTATTGAGTTCAAGCATTGTTATCGTATGGAAGCCTTTGACTAAAGTTTTAGTTACACCTAATAAAGTTCTAGTGAAATACTACGTAATAGGAGTAGTTGAGAATTATATTTTATAAATATCCATGAATATTATAATACTTCGATCGCTTTAAGCATGATATCGGTATATCATTTTTCAATAAATGAGCTTTATATATAACAAAATGTTTTCTTAATATATAGAATAACAAAATGTTTTCTTTACGTATTTACAAGTATAATGGGTACTATAGGTTCAAATAGAAAGTTAAGTTACCTAAGGCTTTATTAGGTATAAAATGTTTGCTCCTCAATTTAGTGGTTGGAGATTTAATCTTAGACCGCATGGGAAAACATGATAAGGTTTATGTATAAATACCGGATAAGAAGTAAGTCTTGAACAGAAGGGCAAATTCGCGGTTGAAGGTACTTTAAACTGCACTTGGGCAGCCTCCTCGGGCTTTCTCCTATGAGTAAAAACATTATTTTACTAGACAATGTTATAACCGAGTCAACTACGAATAGTACATGTAAATTAATGGTGTATTTTTTCTATTCTATACCTATTGTTTAACCGAAGATTTACTAATATTCGGGCTTTTACTTGACAATCCGCATGGCGGGGCGGTCACCGGTCCGACACGCACCGGGTTTTTGGGTTCGATTTCCGTTCGGAAAGATATTTGAATAATAAATTTATGATGATAAATTTATCATTCAAATATCTTTCCGATTACTGTTCTGGTTCAGGGATTTTGTATTTATTTTCGTGTGTTTTTATGGGATCGATGAGATAAGTACAAAATTAGTGTGGCGGTTTTTATTAACACAATAGTGACCTTAACTGATTCTTTTCTATACTTATAATCCTTAGATTTTGAAATTTGCTTAAAATTCATGTTACGAGAAACATAAAAGCCGTAAATCAAATTATCGCGGCACCGCAATAAATTGAGTTCATGTTTCCCACAAATTTCACAAAAAACGTCTTATCAAATCGTGGAGACCAGCTTCTAGGTGGAGGAAAAAGGGTTATTTGGATATTTACTACTCAGGGTTATATGAAAGTCCCTGATTAGAAACGTCTCTTGACACCACACGATACCATGCAATATCTTGATATGGGTACTTTGGTGTTGAAGGCTTAAAAAATAATTTAATTTGTACTTTCATTTTATAGACAATCTTGAATAAATTTACCATAGAAATCAGCTATGGATTAAAAAAATCTATTCGTTATATTAATTTGGCTTTTGGTGATTTTTTGATAATCATGCCCTAAGTTGGAAGTATTGTTATATTTTCATGGAAAGTTTATTCAAGATTCTAAAACTGTCCTCATTTTTTCTGTGCGACGAATGGTTACTGAGATATTGATAGTTAAAAACAAAAGGATCCTTTTCCATTCAAAGTTCAATATCTCAGCGAGAAATGGTCGTATCGAGCTTTTCAAAAAAGCAAATGAAACTGAATAAACAAGATATCCAATCTAAACAGTAGTTAAGCTGAAAAAATAAAACCAAGTTCGTATACCACAATAAAAAACCTAAAAAAATTCGATTTTTTTCTTTTCTTCCGTAGGTATCCATTAGGATTTAGCGGTGCACGTTGCTCGGATTTTTTTATTGTAAGATATTAAAATTAGAAAATTTAAGCTTTAAAATGTTGAAACTTCCCGTACGACCATTTTTAAGGAAAATATAGCCATTTGAAAAACCCCAAAAAATTGGATTTTTTCCTGATCCTTTAATTTTTTCCAGTAGTGAATATCATATATGTGTATCATTTGTCTCAATCATTAACGGATTTGATAGCACATCTTGTGTTTGAGAGCAATCTAGTAAGTAATGTTTACCGCCGCATATTATTTATCGGGGGCTTTATGGGCAGTTTTAAATCAACTGACACTGGATGGTTACAAATCCAAAGCCTTCTCCAATAATACTGGAGAATCCAAAAGTACGAGTATAGTACTTAAAGAGTTGCCGGGTTTTTGTCGATAGTCTTATCTTGAATATCGGATTTGAATTTAAAATGAGCCCATCTTAAATTGTCTTAAAGTTAATTAACGTACCTAAGTCTAATTATATAAATTACAAAAGCGTTACTTAAAATAAGAAGTAGGTACTCGTAATACTTTTCTTTTTTAGTTTAAGTTTTATAGTTTAAGATGAATTGATTGTTAATAATTAAAACAAACTCCCAACATAATGAAACTCAAGCTGAATGTAATCAATACAAAGGTAAATCATGATTTACGAACACTTTTATGAAACTGAATTTGAAGACTACCGCGAAAATATTTTAATTGTATGATGTAGGCGGAATTTAAATTATTAATTTTCATTCATTCCCGGTCAAGTGCGAGCCGAATTTACGTGATAAGGGTCCCGTGCCATCCCAAGACCCATGTACATTTTTTACTTAATATTAATGTGTGTAGTGATAATAAAACTTCGCTCTTTCAATCCTTTGTTAGAATCCAAGGCCTTTGATTTTCCCATTTATTATTACATTATTATACACGTTACAAATTATTTATGACGGGGAAACCCATACGCTTAAGTTATGTGAATAAGAAAGTTCCCAAAGATGATCCAATCCGCCTGTGGGTAGTTTAGTGGACAATGGACTAAGCCTCTTTCATTCTGACAGAAGACATGTTCTCAGGTGTGAAATCGTACTTAAATAGGTTGAGACGTACATTTAGCGAAAAAATTATATTTTTTCCACACACAAGATAATAAATACAAGGAACAAGCACAATCTCTCTGCACATATTACTCGTATTCACAAAATTAATAATTTTTTTATGGGTCAATGTGTACTGAGATCAGAAATTTGTCAATAATTATAAATCATTGATTAAGATCAAAATTTGCGTAAAACCTACTCTAAAATTTCTAATTACGTAGAGGACAAAACTGCTTGCGACTGCTTGAAATAATATAGCTATATTCAATAGTTCAATAAATGTCAAAGTGTAGTGTATCTTGTCAAACAAGCCTCCAGTTTATACAAATGTAAGGCAAGATATCTACTAGAACTAGCTTTTATTGCTCATGTAATAAACAAGATGGTTAAAAAATACAAAGAAAAAAGACAAACCCGCTGAGTATCTCGTCGGATCTTCTTAGTGAGGTCGTATTCCAATCCAGTGGTAGTGTAAGAAAAAATATTGTAAGTGACAATTTGTAAGTGCCCCCGTAGGCCCATGCAAAAATAAAAGATAGTTCATTTCATTTCACCACGGAATTCTTCATGCAAGTTTGATTCTTACTACATCATTTGATTTATTGATCAATTATTGAATCAAGCTAAGTGATTGACGTTCAACGTGGTAGTTATATTAAAGTCTTTTTTTGTCTAAATATTTCTTTACAGTAGGTATATTTATGGGAAGCGAGCACAGTAGCTGTAAAACATTTTTCAATTATTTCATGCCATTTCAATTAACGCTTTATCGAGCTTTGTGTTTTAAATTGCTTAACATTGATAAATCAGTCCCAATTTGTTTGAAATGGAACAAGATTAAATTTCTAAATTTGGTCTGATCTTTTCTTGGCTCCCTTTGACCTTCAATTAATACTTTTGTTTGTTGCTGTCAGTTAACTCTGGAGGTCGCAATTACTTACAGTTTTATTTTTGTCTACACCAAATTGCGGTGTTTTGAATGATAAGTCATGTCAGAAACTTATTAAAGGCAGCTTCGGAGAGGACTACCGCAGAATAAATAATTGCCTTCTACAATTATTCTATTTCATAATTCCTCCTTAAGTTTAGCTATACTTCGTATAATTCCAATTTATTTAAACAGGATTTGCCGTCCATGTCTAAAGTTATTGTCAATAAAAACCATTTTTTTTTCGTAAATATATTTTCATTAAACTAACTCCTTAATTCACGATATAAATTGCAACATCCATCAGGAAACCAACTAGAATTATAATTAATTTCCTTTTATGAAAATTAGTGCTAAATACTTCAAAACTGTGTTCATACTACTTTCTAAGTTCCTACGTATCATTAATAAATAGGCTAACCCAAAAAGTGAACATTTTTTTCTCTTGTTTATCAACCAATATCATTTCGAGCCCTTGGCGAAATCCAGTTAATCATAAATGTTTAGTGAACATAGTAATACTTATAATGGAGACAGCGCAGTGAGATGAAATTCAACTTTCAGTACTCGGGATTCAAGTCTCAGGTAAAGGTATTTCATTTTGCAATATACGATTAATGTGGAAAAACATGCGCGTGAGTTCTCAAACGTGTGTAAATATATTTATCATACTTGGCCACCATTGTGCACTATAATTATGGATTATAGGCTTATCCGTATAGACTGAGACTCAGTATAGACTAAGAGGTGCTCAACAGTGGGACATACTACCTATGAATATGAATAAACATATCTATGTGTACGCTATACAATATAATTGCTTGCAGTTATCTGTTAAGCTTGCAGTTATCTCATCGATTACAGATACAGGTACTCTTATGTTTTTATTGATTTTGTAATTTGCATGCCAACGTAATTTTCCGATCGTTAATACCTCCATAATCTTTGAAAAACGATAGAAAAACGTAAAATGCCATCAAAATACTTGTCATCCTTAAGTGCAATTTATTGAAATCAAAAGTAGTCTATAAGTTGACTAGGTAAATAAGCTAAATTTATGCAAAATCTCATGTGAATCGGACCAGTGATTCTTGCGTAATTAAGTAACAAATAGACACATATACACACCATCTCATTTTTATATATTGGAGTAGAAGAGTATAGGCTGCAGTAACCATTACTGTCCACTGGACTGTGTCCTCGATTATATTCTTCTGTATTATAGAAAAATAAACTTAATACAATCCTACAAAAATAAGTCTGGATTACACAGTCGGCTTTGTGAACATTTTACTTTCCAAGTTTTTCAAGTGTTTTGTGGATCCAACATTAAAAGACGATTTGTCCCGCAAAAAAGGAATTCATGGATAAAAACTTTCAACATGAAACCGGCCATTCACAAGCCAATTTACATAAACTGCCATTCTTTTTTTGTCCTGTAATTGGCGTAGTCGAAATTATTAAGGGTTGGACGGACCTCTTGGTTTTAATCTTCATGTCTTGCAATATTCTTCTCTAAGTGTTTAATATTAAAGTTATTAATTAAGATACTTTCGAGGAATTCAAACGCGACTAAAAAGTTGTGTGTATACAACGTGTAATTGTAAACACAGTCTATAGGTAGACACAATTTCAAAGTGGTCGTTTCGTTAGCCTGATGACTGATGTAAATGCTAAGTAGGGAACTTATAAGCTATATATAACCTATAAACATTTAATTACGGTTTTGATACAAAAACACGACCGCATTTAAATTGAGCGACCCAACGTTTAAAGAATTTTTCGACAAAAGATAATAATTATACTGAGGTACTTAGAAACTTGTTAGGTTATTCAATGTGTAAATAGTATTGATGCATTATTTGGTTAATATATTTTTATTAGATAAAGAGCCGCGGAAAACTTGTAACTAAATTCTAACCAGGAAATGCAATAAATTGTGTTGACGGTATGTTTTATAAATCAGACGAACTTACCTTAAGTGATGTCTGGTGTTAATTTTATGAGCGCTTCATCCTTCAGGCAGTTCAAAACATAAATCTTACGTTGATATTTAGAACTCATAACCGTTGTAAATCAATTGAACTATCTTTAACAACAAAAGTTGGCTTCAAATCTGCTTCTATTTACTTTACATTTATCAAGTA
>MOOZ01000160.1:927008-941798 GCA_002930495.1 Cecropterus lyciades
ACTTTAGTTGCGTCAATGTAAAATTAATCGGTTTTTGTCTCTCCAAAAAAAATTCCAAAAATGACTTACGCGGTGCTAGAACTTAAACGACGATATACATATAACCGTGTACCACAATATCTCCTATAAGTATCACCACATAATTGTCTTTTATATGTGTTTCACGTCCAAAAGTGAACGTTACTTAACTCGGTATGCCGTATGGGATGAATGGTAAATAGTCATGTAAGGAAATAACGTTATGCCCCTTATTGACTTTCTCTCCGCATATTTCATATACATGGTTCCGTGGACGTGCTAGTATTTACCTAGTTTCTAGATTAGAGTAGAAATGTAGTGTAACATAAATGTTAAATTTGCAAGAATCCCACTAAATGCTACGTGTGTTTACTACTGCTTATAGGGATTTGGAATCTTTCCTAAGTGGAATAGGACCCTTGCCTAACGTGAGTTAGAAATGAATACGTAATATTCTTACCTCACACCCCTTGTCCCAACATCAATTTAGATTTAAATCTATATTTTCATGATTTTTTGAACGATCGTACAATATCGACCACTCTAATGTACGGTACATTAGAGTGGTCGGGCGAATCATGGAGATCAATAAAATTTTTGGTACGCTACTAACCTATGTAGTATTTATGTAGTACTAACATATGTATTATTTCAAGAACTAGCAGTTGACCGATTTCTTTGTGATAAAAAAAATAAGTGTTCTTCAAATTTGAAAAAAAAAGCATAAAAATCTCTTTATCTTCTTTCAACACGGGAGGCACCACCGCTACACCTCATTCATTATTTCTGCCTCATAACAGTAATCTTAAGTTCTGCTGTCTTTGGATTTAAAGGGTGCGGTAAGGATAACATACCGTACCGTAGGTACGGTTACGAGGCGTTAAACTTATTTCTCAGGGGTATTAACTAGTGTAACCTTTTTTTTTTAGCAATTAAAGTACATTGGCTATGAGAGGCAAGAAGAGGAGAAGATAAAATACCATACATATACCAACATGTATAATGTCCACTGTCAGATTGTTACTTCTATAAGTAACAATTTATTATACTTGTATAATCTTCTAAATATAAACGTAGATTAAAGGCACTCCTCGTCCAATCTACAATGACATGGTTGTGACGAATAATTTATTATCCTTATCTTGAGCCGGTGGGTTTCACTCTTCACACATGACTAATTTTGTCGCCGACCGAGGTAAGTAAGAACATGAATTTAATCGTTTACTCATAAGATAAACTGTTAAGTCCTGACCCAAGTTAATGAACAAAATTACTGAATTATTCGGATTAACTACATGTACAAAATTACCTGAGTCCATTATAAATCCTTTACCGGCTGAAGTAAATTATTTGTACAACCCAGGTAGAAAAGGAGGGACATTTACAAAAATTAAATTAAAAAGCCTATTTACTGAGACGTACACAATAAAACATCTGCTTCTTCAGATAAATTATTATATTGCCGTAGTCGAGAGAAATTTTAAACAATCGGTAGAGATATAACTATATAAACATTATTGGGACATTCGCAAAGGAAAAATAAATAGCATCCTACATGCAGGGAAAAATATTGTTATCATAATATTTCATTTATTTTACATCCCTCACATTCTCTCTCACGTCAATAATAAACCTTAATATATTATTATAACTTGTAATAAATTCTTAATTAACTGATTATAGTTTATGATTATGAATAAAAGTCAAAATAACTGCAATGAAGTGATATAATGACAACAAACAAGTTACTGCCTTTTGCCTGTATATGAACGTAGCCGTTTAAGTTTTGTTAAATATTTTTGATTAGATCACATAATTCTAAATAGAGATCGCACGTAGTACTTACCTACAACTAGCCGAAAACATAGATTAAACCATATTCCCCTTAAATCTTATGCCAAAGATACCTTTAACCCTTATCACTAAAACTTTTCATACATTTCCATATAACATATTAGTTCTTCATTACATACAAAATTGACTGCCTGCTCGTTTGCTATAATTATCTTTAATATAAAATAAATGCAAAATAAAACGAAATGAAAACATGAACTTAACGCGAGTTAGTCACATTAAAAGCTGGGAAATGTTGAATTACTGATTGAAAATATTGTCACTGCTCCCAAACCCTAAAGTTACATATAATTTTGAGTATAGGAAGGTATCAAAAGCACATTGACGCCCTCGAACGGTTTACAAATTAATGATACTTTACTGAAATTGCTAACTAAATTTACTAAACATAGGTAATGAAGTAAATATATCATTAGGAAAGTTAGTGTACAAGGGTATCAAAATTTGCGGTTGGAACTTTGACACTTAAAACCTTTTAGACAACCCTTGTAATTCACACAACTTAGGAGCGTATTAAATTTGATTTATTTCGACAGCTCAAAAATATTAACTGTCAAAGAAATTTATATATTTGTGTATTGATTGGTCTGTTTCGGTATCTAATGACACAGCAAAATACACATGATAATAATAATAAATACATATATTGTCTTGATGCACCTATTTTATTCAGTCTATCTCATATATTATATTCTATATCAAACTGCTATGCATATATGCATTAGTCTAGTTTAGTAGTCTTATATAATACATATATATAGAGTACATTCATAATTAATGTTTCAATGCAAATATTACAACAGAATAAAATAAGTAGGTATTATTATATTCTCATATTTTCAAACGAAAAACTATGTTTTACCTAAGCTATTCTTTGGTACACACAAAAATAATACGTGTTCCGACAGCTGCTAATAAAGTTTTAAGATGGCTTAACTACTCGTAAATAACAAAGGCGGAAGTACGGAAACTCTCATGAAAATTTTCCAGTGACCGATAGGTCACTGCTGTGTAACTTGAGATGGCTGGAAATTTGCTCAAATTCAATATCCTGAGATACTTGCCATGGAATATTTAACTTTGTTCAGTGTGTAGTTCCTACAAAATTATACGGTACACTTTAGAAAATAGATGTGGAACACAAGAATATAAAAAGGACGGATGTGTTCAATAAACTTCGGTAACAGTGACGTACTGACAGTGATGTATCACAGTCGAAGGCGGTGGACTCGATATCTGGTCTTCCTCGAATATATTAGCCCTAGATAAGGTTATGCAGTTCGTCTTGTATACACGAAGTCTGACGTGATCTTAAGTGGGCGACCTGTTTGCCAGCCACTTAAGTAAAATTTATTGACTTTTTTATATAATTGTGTTTTTTCTATTCTATTCTACGTTATAAACTTTTCATATATTAATTATCTTTTTGTAACCCTAAAACGAAATGGTTATTATTATCTAATGCTAGGCAGAAGATTAGATAATAAAGGTGTCGGCTGTGCTTTTAAATTTATAAAGTAAAAGAAATAATAAATGATAATAATAAAGTCAAATTTAATTGCGTTCATCAAGTAAACTAAATAGCGAACAATGGCTTTGAAAGAACATTAATAAGGGACGTGTTCATAACATAAATAACGACCATTGGAAAATCCTTCTGATAATTATTTTCCAATCTTCAATTTTTTTCTTGAATTTTTTTCCCTAAGGTCTTATTGACATTTGCATATTATTAAAACACAAACACTTTTTGCGTTGAAATTGCTTTATTTATGTTTTTTTTGTTCGATGTAATTAATGGCCAAAATGGCGGAAATTACTTTGAGAGGGTTATAATTGGCAGGTAGAATATTTATATGCACAGATGATATGATGTATACATTTAAGTCCATATATTTTATCCCATTAGGGTTAGAATATGGAAAATCTTTTCTTAATGGGTCTCTACATCATAAAATGTAACTATTGTCAAAATTTCATGGTTCTAACTTTGTGGAATATCTTTCGTTTTTATGTAATTAAGTTTCTAAGTAAACCGTAAAAGTTGTCGGCAAAATCTTTGGTTATTTGGTAAATATTTATTTATCAATCAACAGTCATCGTTTGGTTTTTGAATGATGTTTTTGTCTATGCTCATAAAAGGTGCATGATTTCAATGGAGTATTAATTTAAAAGCCTTCATTGCATACTAGGAACGAATCTCATCTGAATAATTTTATGTATAATATTGGTAGTTTATTCCGTCCTGTGTTAAGAATGACGGTTGTAAACATTTTTTACTGTGCATTTTGAGTTTTTCGTCCAGTAAAGGTGGATGTATATGTGGAAAACATCCTTTTCCCTGCTTTTTAGCAACTCCACTTAATTTGTCACCACTAAGTTGTTTGAGTAAATTATTTGTCATCCGTCAATGGCTGGGTAGATTATTTCACATTGGGTTTAATTTTGCTCTCTGCTATTAAGGTTTATAAGCAGTCTACAGGCAGAGGCTGTTTTACTTAACTTGGCATTTGTATTGACGACTAGTTAGATTTAATTTGTTTTCCGACTAACCTTTTCGTTTCTGTAAGTATAATATGAGTTATGTTCCGCTTCGATTTTAAACTTAATTACTAAAAAAAAATAGTTGTAAGTATGTCAGGTATAACAAGGTAGAATGTACGTATTATTTCAGAATATTCTACATATTTTGCGCTATCTGATGTATCTGATGTTCGAAAGGAACTAGATGCTGCCGACGGCTCGGCGTCGCCGCTGTGATTCCTATGCATTTTATGTTCTTTGATTAGAGCACGCGAGCGACATGATTGATTATGCGGATTTTAGCCTGTTACACCGGATGATAAACACAAGATTTACTGACCACGTATTTAAACACCTTTTTGTATGTAACAAGTTTAATTTAGTATGTACGCAAGATAATCTTATTCTTCTTCTAGTTAAGCCATTCGTGGTGATTTTGAAGATTGCATATAAATAAATATTAAAAAAGCTTAAACTAAATACAATACAAGCTAGTCAAATTTGATGTCCATGGGCAGCAGTGATCACTCTCCGTCAGGTGGACTGCAAGTTGGTTTCCAGTTCATCTTAAATTGCAGTTTTTTTTGTAACCAGGAAGTAGCAAACGAGCGTGAAGTCCACCTGATGGTAAGTAGCTAATACCGTTCATGGACATCTGCAATCAATATCATATAAGATCAGTTTTACCGGTGGACCTTAGGTTTTACCTAACTCCCAGCCACAGATGCGTCGCTATCCCTGAGGGCTACGTCGGAATGCCTCTGAGTTGCAATACCATAACCTTCAGGTCAGAACGATAGCGCCGTTATTAGGCAGAAATAGGTTTCGTGGTAGTGCTTCTGAAGTTGAACCACAAAGAGTTCTACCACCTTCAAGTAGAGAAAGGTGTGGCGGTGGTGCTTCCGGAGTCGAACCACATAGAGAAATACTTAATGTACCTAGTATTTTTTTCGAGCGTATGTATGTATGTATGTCCATATCTTTGGCACGCGCTACAGTCCAAACGGCTTGACGGATTATGACGTATGACATATCATTAGAACAGACTCATTTTGCAGACTGACATAGGCTATATGATTTTTTTTAAATGGCTCCTGGAAATGGAGCGCGAAGGGGGAGGAGGGACGACTTTTTTAAATTTCGTTTTAAGCAGTTGGGTTTTTTGTTTTAATGTTTTTAACGATATTACTACTAGAGTACCTATCTAAAACGTATTTTAAGAAGAAAAGGTTTAAGTTCCAGTTACGTGCGATACAAAAGAGTAAGTAAAAGTAAATACCTAATAAAGTTTGAATAGCTTTTGAAGATGTATATAAGAAATAAAGTTACGAAATGAAAAGTTGCACACAAGAGAGAAAGAACAGTAAAGCAGGATTTTCTTTATTACAAATTTTAATCACAGATTTGCTCAAATGTTAATACTGTCAAATAAAAGGTGTTACACCTTAGACTTATAAGCACATACTCGTAAAAGCTGCTAGATGCGAGCACTTGTAGTAGCTTACAGTTTAATATACTGGTCCCAGTGCTTCCAGATGCTATTCTGTAGTGGTAATAATACAGTGTATGAAACTACTGTATTTTGCATCAACTTACTTGATCGAGGAATGTATAAAAAATGCTGTCGATGTACGACCTTTTTTTTTTGAATGTCAAATTGCAGAAATACAGTTGAGAAAGTTGTCAAGGTAAAAATTAATTTACTGAGAAAATTAATTTACTGAGATTATGTACGAAATACAGTATTTTTAAGAAGGAAAACTTCACTGTAATTTTATTATCACGATCTGGAAGCACAGACTGGTCCCCACGTACGGAAAATTTCAATTTTCAGACATTATGCTGAAAAGAACAGACTACACTTTGATCTTTGCAAAACGGCCGAGAAGAGACACTCAAATTAAAATTCCGAGTATATATATATACGAACTTCTCAACAGTGTGATGCAATATAGATGCGAGGTAAAAATCAAAACTATGTGCGGTATATAACGCCGCTAGATGACAGTTTATCCAGTAATTACGTTAATCGGCTTGAAGGAATTCAATATGGCGACTACTTGCACCATTAGAATTTAACAAAATACTCGACAATCCGAATTTTGCAGATATATGTTGTCGACTCGAAATCAATATTATTTATGTTTTATTATTTAGGTAAGGTTTCAATTAAGTCTACCGTATCTCTTGGCGGAATTATTTATATGGATAAGTAGAGTTTGTTTGTTTGGTTGAACGCGTTAATCTCGGGCTACTGGTTCGAATTGAAAAAATCTTATTGAATAGTTAATTCATCAAGGAAGGCTTTAGGCTATATTAAATCACACTATGACTAATAAGAGTGGAGCAGCTAAAGAAAATGTTGCAAAAACGAGAAAATATTTTTATTTTTGAGAGCTTTCCTTGCTTACGCTGCGTAAACGGGGAAGGTTACGCAAAAATGATGTATTACGAAATTGTTCCCCTTTAAAAGTTCTAAAAATAAGTCCGCGACATCATAATTATGTCTAGCTTTTAACAACCTTAAAAGCTAGACATAATTATGCTGTCTTACTCACTATAACCTTTTTTATGGTATTCAAGTTAGTCCTAAAATAATACATTATTTACGAAAGTGTTTTAATAAACCTAATGTTAATCCCTATCCAAATAAAAACGTTTTTAAGTTTAATAAAAATATTTTTAAGTTTTTTACTGTATACTGTAATGGAAAAATACAGTGTAGGAATCTACTGAATTTGCCAACAATGCACTTTAATTTGATATATTTACAGTATTTATAAATAGGAAATATTGTCGACGACCCGCGTAGTGGAGCGGTCACCATACCAGTCTGACACGCAGTGGGTCCCGGGTTTGATCCCCGGCCAGACAGATATTTGAATGATGAGTTTAGATTTCTGTTCTGGGTCTGGGTGTTTGTGTATTTGTCTTTGTGTGTCCATGGCACCCACAACACAGGAGAAAATCCTAATGTGGGGCTATGAGTGTAAAAAGCGTTTATTGTTATTTTATAGTCACGATCTGCAAGCACTGACTACGAGGTACCATGTCGCGCGGCTTATACGGGTGGTCGGCTCCTTGTTCTATGTAATGTATGTTTTATGTTCTAGTAATATAATATAATATAATATAACACCAAAGTTCAAACTACCAGGCTTTCACATCTTACACAAGAGCTATGAGAACAAACGTGCAAGTCTTAAAAATAATACTTTCATTAAATTTAAGCTTGCTATATACTCTACATTTGATTGCGTCGAAAACCATGCTACTTCGAGCTGAGAGAGGAGAGTATATGTGCAATACGTATGTGAGACGTTTCTGGTTAGTCTTCAGAGGTAACAAAACACATAATCGACATTAAGTAATGAATTCTGCGCCACAGAACTACTATAGTTACCACTTGTTACCATACCGAATCTATATCTGTGTACAGAAAATATTTCAAATCTTTTGAACGATTAACGTGAAATAATATTTATCCAAGCAGAATATTTTGCGGTACACGTCTGGTGAGGTCATCAAAATATATGTTTGTATGTGAATTACGTAGGACAATAAATAATACGACTATTATTATTTTTATTACCTATATATTTATTTTTAGATTGAAGTAGCAATCGAGAATACAGCCCACTTGATGGTAAGTGCTGCCGTCCATTGACATGTGCAGTAAGCAATTTCATACAGGACAGGGGTTCTATCTGAAGTCTATCTCAGTTGCGGTGCTACTCCCGAGGATTAAGAAGTCGCTACATAGATAAGTAAGCCGGCAATCACACCTTTCTACCGAAACGCAAGAACTGCTTAACGCTAGAAGTCGAACTACACCGGTTCTACAACCTGGTCGAATATTGTTAGCCGTCCGCATTATTGTTGTTTTCTCCATGTTTTTACCAACCGTAACATAATCCTTACCTATTTCATAATACCCATTTCATACCAAGAACTAACAATACCTATGTAATACCAATAACTAACAATACCTGTAGAAAGCGAAGCTAACCTGAAAACAGATATAAGCAAACAATACTGTTATATAATACAATGTTATCATAGAAACGTACTCGTGTTTGAATAACTTATTAATCCCTCTAGCGGCCCGAGATTTAAGTAATATCTCCTCAAGCTATCCCTTACAATAGTTCAGTGAAGCACGACTAATAATAAATAATAATACCCGTAGCTTTAAACATATGTATACAGATAATTCGTGTATGTAATTCATATTTTGTTACGAATTACTTTGTGAGTACATATATAAAGCTCGCTAGGCTATCTTTATATGTGAGTAGTAACAGACGAGTACGCAGTTCACATGGTAAGTGGTTACCGCCTGCCATGGAAACCAGTTACCATCTTCATATAAACAGGAGTTCTACCTGAAACCAATCACAGTTGCGATGCCCCTCCTAAAGACAAATTTAGTGAGCATTCACCCTTTCACCGAAACGAAAAAAAACCGTCTCTCGTGTGACATGTGGATTGTCATTCACATGTTACACGAGTGTCATTCAGTTAAAAATCAACAGCACTTAAATAGCTCAATGATTAAAAACATGTAGGTGACATGGCCTATAAAAAGAATTTATAATCAGAGTTGTTTAATTATCTTGTATAGTCTTATTAATTATAGTAAAATCCCTAGAACATTTCAGTAATCTGTTAGTAAGTAAAGTTTCCAGGCGCATAGAGCCATAAATTCATTCATAAAATTCGTAGCACGTAAAACCGCTTACAGAAGACAAGTCATGAGCGATAATCAAAGGCAGTTCATAAGGTACATCACTTACGACTATTTGATCTGAAATCGTCTCTCATTTCGTATACGGCTTGCTTCAGATAATGAGATAATTTCAGGCTCGTGACTCCGTAAATGGTTGCTTCCTCACAATAGCATTACATTTGTGTCTGGTACGGTATGCCTACTGTTTTAATCAGTAACAGATAATACAATATCATGTATCACGTGTCAATACAATAATGTATTGACACGTGATACTAACTAATATAGTATGTGTAATGCAGCGTAATATGATTTTAGGAACAAAGAGATGAGTATGAATTTATATACATATTTATTTTACCTCATTCCGCAATGGCAGTCCCATTGCTGGGCATAAATATTCAGATGAAGATAGAAGACACAGTCTACTATTTGGCCAGGCTTTTGTGAGTAGACATTACATAAAAGGTAATGAGGAAAACATTCTTAAGAAACGTAAAAGCCTTACATTTCCTTACGATATTTTTCTCCAAATACATGTACTCGTGGAATAAAGTAAATATTTTTCTTTTTAACCAGCTTTCAAAGAAAAGGAGTCCATCATCCATATTATTAAATCACATTAAAGTCATAATACTTATGTATGTATGTTTATTTATGTGCAATAAAAAGTATTTTATTCTAGTACCAAAACCACATTCTTTCAGATTGAAATAAATATTCAATAACAATCTTTTTTATATATGTACCACATTGTATAATTAACCAAAAATATTCAATAAATGAATTGAAGTATTATAGTTCGTCTAAAAACATATTACACTGCAAATGACAAAAACAAATAATTTTGAAGGTGGTAGAACTCTTTGTGGTTTGACTTCGGAAGCACCACCGCCACACCTATTTCTGCCTAATAACAGCAGTGTTATGCGCTGTTATGTTCTGGTCTGAAGGGTTTGGTAAGGGAGACTTACTTTGCAGAGGCGTTCCACCTTAGTCCTCAGGGGTAGCAACGCATCTGTGGCTAATCTTAGGTGAGACTTTGATCTTACCGAGGGTTAATTACAGATGTCCATGAGTGGCAGTGGCCACTTACCATCAGGTGGGCTGCAGGTTCGTTTGCTACTTCTATACCACAAAAAAACAAATGTAGGAGTCATGTTTCTAACTGTCTCTCAACTTGTTTATAATTATTTTGCATCGTACGTGTCCCATGTTTTTTTCTTGATTTAAAATTAAATTTTATTTTATGCTTTTAAGTATACATATGCTTAAAACAGATCGCTAGTTCTTGAGGAAGGTACAGTAAAATAGATTACATTCCACGTCAACAAAGAACGCCAAAGTGAGTAAATAAAAACGTTGTTATTTAGAGTTTTCCTTTTAGTAAAAGCTTTTTACGATATTAATTTTATTTTAATAATTTTCCTCATTATCTCGCCCCAATCAGGTATGAATGTGAAGTGGCTATTAGTGAAACGATATGAACGTGGATGAAAATATCGCAGCGATCGGTCAAATGAATTAATCAAGTTAATAAGCATGCTTGCGTTTTGACGCAAACACGATAGCCTGATAGGTATTGGCACTTGAACTCTGCGTAACCACCACTGATACGGCTATTTCCATAATAATCCTGTGGTTATTTCGCTGCATCAAGTGCTGATATCGACATGCATAACCGTATACCTGCAAACAGGACACATACTTGTATAATTTTGATACAAAATGCGTAGGTGGTAAACTATTTGAATTCTTGAAATGTTTATTAGAATATTAGGTACATTTAACTAAATTGTTGTCTAAAATTAGCTTAATACCCATTTTGCGTGTTGTTCTCTGGTGCGATCATTGGAAAAAATTATACTGTGCACAAAGGAAACTTTGTTGAAATGCTAAGGCGGAGAGGGGCACAATTTTTGCAAATTTAGAAGCACGAAACATGCGCGTCTAAATCATTCGTCAACAGTAATACGTCATTTCGTTATTTATTTCTTAACACAGCTAATGTTATTATAGAAAAAATACTAATACGTTAATTTTGCACATTGAAATATTTACCTACGTTTTACTTAAAAGGGGAAATATTTCTGATCCACTCAGACTTATGATTACGCACAAAAAATTATTACATAATTTTTATTTTTTTACAAATTTTACTCACTAACGCAATTCGTAATGAACGTAATTAGATCATAAAATACGGCATAGCATTTTCTATAATGGGTTGCAAGTAATAAGATTTAACATAAAGGGTAACGTAAATAATAGGTACTAGAAAACACATTATGCACAATATTGAAGCGATTACGGCTTTTAGATAAGCGAAGAGCTTAAAACTTTTATCGCCAGCCATGTTGAAACGACGTTGGTACGATTTTGTTAATTTGAAATCGCATTTTATCATCTATACATATAAAAGGCAATTCCGACTCACTGACTTATATATCAACGCGCAGCCGAAACTACTGTACCTAGAAACTTGAATTTGGTACAGGGGTACCTTTTATGATGTAAGTGAGCAATAAGAAAGGATTTTTAGAAATTCACCCCCCAATGGGGTTAAATAGGGGTTGAAAGTTTGTATGAAAGTCCGCAAATTTTGAAGCAAGCTCTATGAAATTTAGTATTTGGCTTTCTGTTTTCGCGTACGAAGTCGCGGGCAACGGCTAGTTAAAAAATAATATGCCTATGTGCATTGTTAGAAAACACATTTTAATAAATAATTAAAACACTCTATTTCCATTAAATACACTCGGTGTTTAGGTGATTAGCATTGTGATACCTTTTTTTCTCGGGGGGGATACTTTCAAAAGGTACCCGATGCAGTGGGACCGACGCCTGATTACGTGGGGTTTTTGTTACCTACCTGATACCATAGTTACCTAGCTGTGAAACAACCCTCAAAACTCAATTTTTTATATTGAATCAACGTAGTCTAATGACAATAGACCTTGCTGCTTTGCGGGAACTGACCCGTGCCTAGCATCTACATTATAAAAAAAATCACAATCTCAATTTCAAATTACATGACCAAGCAGATACTGTCATAATTTTAAACAACTACAATATTGCATATTTAAGTCACCATGTTTCTAGATTTTTATATGGGAACGTTTTTATAACCTTCTAGAAACGGAACCCTCTTTCTTATAGAAAAGTTTTAAAAACTAGGGAATTGCTTATGACGGAAAATGTGCAGAATTTTTTTACACGTATAAAGATCTACAAACTTCGTTAATGCGTTTCTTACAGAAAACATAAAATAGTGACCTAGTATTTACAGGACAAAATACAGTACGCAAAGGGAAAACTAAATTGAGATTTACTATTACAAGTTTTACTTCAACGGAGAATAGCGGACTTTATTAGTATGGGCATAACTACAGTGGCTCTACAGTACCTTTAGACACGTAGTGTTAGTTTTCACTTCGACGTTAATAATGACCATCAGTTCGATAAATGTTAAGCGTTACCTTTATAAAGGTAACGGTTTCAATATTGATCCTCTTTTATTTTATAGGGTATTATGAATTATTATTATGATTAATATTTAATGTTAATGTAACATTAATTATTATTATTCATTAAAAATGAATTGAATCCGTTTGATTTTATGTTTCTAACTTCCCAATTTTGAATTTTCAAATCTTCGAAGTTCTCACTGAAAGTCAAAACTATAATTACACTATAATTACACAATATACATAACAAGTGTTTGGTGTACCTACCGTATACCTACGTATACACTAAACACTTGTTATGTTGTAGTATTTTACATGTAGACTGAATATGGATTTGTTACTCAGATAGAACTAAATAAACTTATATGAGTATGTAGGTACTGTTACAACCCTTGTTATTAAGCTAGTTTTGCCTTAGCAATCATTTCATAAAATGGATATTTCCATGCATTGGAATTTGCTCAATCATGAAAATTTGTAGTGCATTATTTCTTTAATAAAATCAGTCAGTTAGTACTTGGACACCGTCGCGAATAGCCAGTCTCGAAAGACTTAGGAAATCATCAATCAAGTCAGTGGTAATTTTGTGAATAAAACTAAAAAAATAGTTTAGTGGTAAAAGTAGTTTTTTTTAAAAAGACTGTCAGAGAAGGCCGCATAACAGTACGTTTAACTCTTAGGGGCTTCTATAACTTTTTTGTTTCCATGAAATGATAAAATTATTATAGATTTAGTAAGACTGATATCGTTCAAATTTACACCAGTACACTAAACTCCGTGCTGTATGTTGTTGGTCGACGACTAAGGGACAAAATCCGGGAGATGGGCAGCAGCGTCTTATTGTGTAACATCAACACCCACTGCGGTCAGCAACAAGCATATCAGACGCGGTAACTACTAGCTTAAACGACCATTATGAAAGGTCCAGCAGTGGACTTTTAATGCTGATGTATGGATGAACACTAAACTCAATTTGTAGTATCGGTAACAAATTACGAATATTCGGAACGAGCGGTTGCCAAGTTTAACCTGTTTATACAACTTGCAATTATCGCCCTAAGCTGGAAACTTAATTAAAAGCAAATTACGTTGATGTATACAGTATGTAAAGATTTAAATAGTAGGTAATTAATTACGAACATAGCTAAGTAAGCGTTGGTATGCTGATGAATGAAATATTAAGTTTACTAGTTAAAGTTAAAAAATATTATTCACGACTAGCTATGCCCTGCGGGTTTACTCATGTTTATAAAATGTTAAATGACAAGAATTCCGTTAAATATAATTGACATTTACCGAAATTATACACTTTCAATTATTTTTGAAATACCTGCATCTAAAAAAAATACCTACTCAGCAACAAAAGACAAAAAAAAAACATATAAAGTAGTGACCGACTGAAAGTTTCGGTTTCGGTCTCAGTTTCGGCCAAAAAATCTAGTTTCGGTTTCGGCCATTAAATGGCCGAAACTTTCGGCCGTGCCGAAACTCCAGGTTTCGTGAATTATTTTGCATCGTTTTAACTGAATGTTGTTTTTTAAAAATTACTTCCAAGAGTAAATCTTTACTTTAATATATTTATTTAGTTTATACATTAAAGGCATAAAAATAAAAAAAATAAAAATTGTTACATATTTTAATCACTTCAGTTTCAGTTTCAAATTGTAATTTAAACTATGTTTACTTGTAATGTAACATATATTCGCATTCGCATTCGCGAATATTCGCATTGGCAAAATTTGTGCGAATATGAACATTAGAAAAAAAACAATTTGAAGTAAGTATTAGATGCCTGTGCTTTACTTAGATATCTTTTAATAATCATTAATTTAGACTTTAAAACATATACCTCTTAAATAATAACAATTATTTTTTTAATGCGCTTTTATTGACTAGGAATATACGTTTCTATGTAACGTAATCTTTGAAAGTTAATGTTACACACTTTAAAAAGGCAGATTGAGTTAAAAGTTTGCATACTTATCAAGGACCGATGACAACACAATCTTCTGTATATATTTTCTATTCTTTCTATTCTCTTTATATCGCACCCCTATAGAGGTTAAATAGGGTATGAAAATTAGTATGAAAATTCCACAATGTTGATGCAAGCTCAATGTAACTTAGTATTTGGATTTGTGGTTTGCTGAACAATCAACCCTTAAGAGCCCTAGAACTCCTAAGCGGAATAAAATTTAGTAT